>JAPSGF010000104.1:347597-395216 GCA_035772895.1 Perdix hodgsoniae
GGGGGGGGGGGGGGGGGGGGGGGGGGGCCGGGGGGGCCGGGGGGGGGTGGGGGGACCCGCGGGAGGAGCCGTCCGGAGCCGGGGAGCGGAGCGCGGAAGGGGCCGGCGGCGGGCGGAAGAGGCCGGCGGCGGGGCCGCGGGGGGGCGGGGGAGGAGCGCGGCCGAGCCGGGGCGGAGTGGGGCGGGCCGGAGCTCCGCCGCGACCCCGGCCCCGCCTGTTGGCCCACCCCTGCCGCCTCCTCCCGCCGCCGCCGCCGCCGCGCTCGCCTCCGCTGCCTCCTCCCCCCCCGAGGTATTGTTGCGAATAATAACTTGACCCCTTCCTCTCCCCCCGCACCCCCGATCCCCGCCCGCCGAGCCAGCTGTGCAACAGCTGGAGCCCCCCCCGGCCGGGGCGGGTTGCTCCGCCGGACGCCGGGGGGGGGGGGTCCCACGGTTAGCTCCTCCCCACGCCCGGGGCACCGCGGTCCCCCTGGCCCGGGGCGAGCGCGGCGGCGGCTCCGGGTGGGGCGGCGGTGGGAGCTCCCCCTGACCCCCTCCCTCCGCCGGTGCCCCCTCCCCGGGCTCGGCTCGGTCCCCTCCCCCCGTCGCCGCCCGCAGGTGCACCTGGTCGGGTTGCGGCCGTGCCCCCCCCGCCCTTCGCCCGGGTGGCTGTAGTCAGTAACAAGTTAAGCAAAGCCGTGGCAGCTTTTTATACACCAGGGGAGGCCCACCCTTCCCCAACAGGTAAGTACTGTAGAAATTTCCCACACCCTTACGTCACCCAAGGGCTTTTTTTTTCTTTTTTCTTTTTTTTTTTTCTTCTTCTTTATTCTTTTTCCTTCTCCCCTCCTCCCCCGTTTCCCTCCCCTTTCAAACAGACAACTTGTATTCCTGCCATTGTGCAGGAGAGCTGAGCAGTCTCCACGCCCTGGGGCTGTGCTTGGGAGAAGGCAGTGCTCCCGAGTAGGAGGTGTTGATGGAGAAAACTGCTGTAATTGCTCTCTACTTCGAGGAGCAGCGTGGCCCCATGGGTGCACAGCGTTGGTTTCTGCTGCTTTCTTTTCATATGGGCTTTTCGGTTTCTACGTTCATGTGAAGTTGGCCCCGCCGTTTGGTTCAGGTTCCTGTTTGGTGGCTGTCTCTGAGCAAGGTGATTTGGTTACACAAAGTTTTAAGAGTGTATGGGATCCATCATGCTGGCCGATGCATCTTCCTACACGTTCACAGTTCTATGTAGAAAATAGCTGTGACCCATGTGGAATGCGTAGTTTCACACAGAAGCCTTCAATTTTGGTGAAACAGTCCAGAATTGAGAGGTTCTTTGCTTCCTGGATCTATTTCCTGCAGAGTTCATGCTTATACCTTCCAGGAATGAATTTTTGGACAAAATCTGAGAAATCAGGGAATTCCTGGACACCTGTGGTCTGGGCCATGTAGCAGGTGTTGGGAGCCATGCAATTAATGACCAGTATGGGTCTGAGGAAGGCAGGGAAATGCCTGGAGCCACAGATGGGACCCAATATTTCATCTGCCCGTTACCAACAGCTGCTCCCTGTCCTGCCTCCAGCAGTGTGATCTGGGGATGGACTTTCTGCTTCTGTGTGCAGCAGGTCTGCCCCAGACAAGGCTCAGTAGTGCTCCACGAGATGGGATTTCCCTCAGGAAATACAGCCAGCCATCTGAAGACAAAGATGTGCCATATAAAACTTTTCTCTGAATGTTGTCCCACTCTTTCCCTGCCCACCCACAACAATTCATCCTGAGTTTATTAGCTCTCTCGTTATTCCCCTCTTTTGGTTGGTTAGAGTTTTGTTAAGAGGGGTCCCCCTGAGTAGAGCTCAGGAGCAGCTGGAGGCCACTGTGGGCCTTTTGGGTCCCTCTTGGCTGTAGTGAGGTTATGGGTACAGCGGTGTGATGGGTCAGTTGGGCTTTGAGCTGATCTTTGTGCATAGAGGGCACCTGAGTGGTTTTTAGGGCTTCTTCCCCAAGAACCAGGCCTGCCACGTGTGCTGCGTGGGCACACAGCCCCTATGTAGGCTACAGCAACCTTATAGGCAGAAGGATGAACTCTCGGGTGGGGAAGGAGGACGTGTCCAGAGAAATGAAGCTGAAGTGGTATCTCACGGTAACTTCTGTAGGTACAGGCCCAGCCTGCAGTAAATTCATGTTGTCATGACCTCGTGTGAAACCAGGGCAAACCAGCAAGAATGGACCTGTACGCTGGTGGGCCAGGGCTGGTTTTCAGGTCCAGTATCCCAACAGTCATGGTGGGGGTATGGAAAAGTTCAGGTGCAGTTCTGCTGCCTCCTGCTTTGGAACTTTCCAGAGCAAATCGGACATCAAAGGTGCCTTTATCTAACCGTGCTGTGCTTCTGAGAGATGATGGACTGCTCTCTTGTGCTGCACCAGTTCCCGATTCTGGTAATTCAGATTTCCAAACGATGTAAGTGCAGATTCAGATTCAGTCGGATGCTGCTTGCCAAAGCACATGTTCCCTGAGGATGTGAAGCTCTGGAGCTGGAGCAGTGAGTTTTGCAATGCACCGAAACAAAGTGTCAGCTCCACTCTCAGTAGAGCCGATGTGCTTTTAAATATATAATGATCATCAGTATATATTTTTAATTACAAGTTTATAGTACAAATTACGGTATGGAGGGCTGCAGTCAAAGCGGAGACAGCAGTCACTTCATTTTAGTTCCTGACTGTTGCTTTGTTTGTTAATGTTGTTGCTTGGGTTTGACTGTATAATGTTTGCTAACAAATCTAGAGCGATTCCCTTCTGCTTTGTGAAGTCTGGTGGGGAGTTTTGTGAGAAGGATGGCAAAAATGCTAGGGAGCAGTAAAACTTCAGAGTTCAATATCATAGAATAATAGAGTCACTAAGGTTGGAAAAGACCTGTAAGGCCATCTAGTCCAAACGTCCACCTATCATCAGTATTGCCAATGATCACGTCCCTCAGTGCCGCATCCCCATGGTTCTTGAACACCTCCAGGGATGGTGACTCCATCACACCCCTGGGCAGCCTGTGCCAGGGCACCACCACTCTTTCTGAGAAGAATTAATATCCAACCTGAACCTCGCCTGGCCCAACGTGTGGCCATTTCCTCTTGCTCTACCAAAAACTTGGTCAGCAGTTTGCTGTAGCTCCTACAGAAAAGGCACGTATTAGAAAGGTGTCACGGAAGTGGTAGATGCTGTGGAAAAGGAGTCTGTTTCCTTGTGCCACTGCTTAGGAATTGTTGGGTGAAAGTGAGTGATTCAAAGTGAAAAGAAGTAAATGCTTTTCTGTGTAATGTGTAACTAAATGGTTGAATTTATCATGCAGAATATGGCTGAGGGCAAGAATTGAGTCAAGTCTGGAAAGAAGATAGGACAGTTGTATGACTATCAGGTGCTTTGCCAGGTAATAGTGTTGCCTTCTGTATCACCAACATCTAATTGGAAAGAAAAAAACCCATGTCACACAGGTTTCTGTGAAACATCTCTTGCTGGCTTTAGCTGGAGAAAAGCAGTAGCTTTTTTAGCAGTAGCAAAACAGATGGTTTGCAATAAGACAGTTTCCATGCATTGGTGGGAACACATTCCCTCAGGATGCCACAACAGTCTCTCCATTCCTTGCTCATCATGGTTGTGCAAGCAGTGAGAACTCAGTAGCATTTCGTTCCTTGTCAGGCATCTGAACGGTGGACCCATGCTGCAGTGCCTTTCTCCTAATAAGCCTGCCTGGCCACTGGGCTTTGAGCTGGGTTCCAGCCATGGGCTGGTCCTTCACCCCTCAGCCTCTGGCTGCCTGAAGTTCTGGGGAGCTCTTCAGGTGTCGTGAGTCCAAACGCTCATCCCTGAGGTGCACTGAGAGGTCTTGGAGGTGTCGTAGTGATGACAAAGAAATGTGCATTTCCTTTAGGTGTGCTTGTGCCTCTAAGGCATTTTACTTTTTAGACATAGATAAAGCTTGAGGGAAGAAATATGAATACAATTTGTGTCTATATGATCTACCAGAAGTCTGGGATTCAGCACCTGTGCTTGCTTTATGCATGTGTGAACAAGACAATGAGACTCTCACCTTCTATTCCTTTTATTGAGATAATGATTTACCCCACTAAATCATCATCTCCCTCTGCTCTCACAGCAGGGCAGTTCTGCTAAAAGCTAGAGAGCTTACTGGAACTGCAGCCACATTTGAAAAGCAGGCAAGAGTGGGGGAGATGGAAACCATGCTTTATCTGAGGATGTGGGTTACCAAAGACACTGATTTGGAAGGCACAATAACTTTAAAGAGTGTGGGTTACCTGTAGGAAAATACAGGACTTGAAATAACTTATAAGCAGCCGTTCCAGAGGAAATATTGGATGGCAGATGTTGCTGTCAACTTTGACACGTGCACCAGGAGTCTCTGAAGGACGGTGTCAGTAAAGTTGGAAGAGCTCAGTGTTTTACTCCTCTTAATGGCGGGAGTGTTTTGTTTTGTAAAACAGAAACAAACACAGAAAAGAAAACAACAAATCAAACCGAAAACCACAGACCAAAAAAAGCCCACAGAGTTAACAAGCTTTTGACAGCCTGTGCTTGCCCAAAGAGTGGAGGTTAGCTGTGTGCAGGGCTCTGCTTTCTGCTCCTCCTACTTCTGGGCATGGCAAGCAGGTAGAGTTCAGAATGTTTCTAACCAAACATGAAAAAAAAACCCACTACCCACGCTTAATCACTGTGATTAAAGTTACTGGTAGAGACACCTCAGTGCAGAGACTGCTTTAATCTCAGAAGAGTTGGTTTCAATCACGTTCTGAGCAAGCGCGAGAGCTGGTATGGAAATGATCATTTTAAGTAGCTGTCAGCAAGTCTCTGTCCTTTTAGGTTGTCGGTATCTGTTGTTGGAATCTGTGGGTGACAGTGACACACGTGTGAGTCACTCAGAAGCACTCCCAAACTATCTCAGTGTGCTCAAGAAAGGAAAACAAACATGGGTAGAGTGGAGGGCTGCTGATAACCTTTTCTTAGAAAAAAATGCAAGTTTTGATCATTTCTCAGTGAGGACGCTTATTGGTTCCTTAGTGGCGTTGAGGGCTACTCATAATACAGTGATTCCTCAGTAACCCTGTAATTATTTGATCTGAGGGCGTGGTGGTGATGGACTGGGTGATCCTAAAGGTCTTCTCCAGCCTTAGTGATCCTGTGAGTTGGGATGCTTCAGGGTCTCTGCCATTGTTATGCCAGTTGTGATTCAGTGTGAAGTGGATGGCGCTCTTTGGGATTAATTCCTTTTGGAGGGATCCCATTTTGCACATAAGTGGGTTTATGCACTTGAGCATCCTCTGAGTAGGTGCCTTTCAGCACTTGGCTGCCTTCCTCTCTCTGCTGCCGCTGCCCAGTGATGCTTCAAGGCAGGCAAACTTCCGCCAAATCTTGGATGACTGTGCTGCCAGTGGAATAGTTAGTTGAGATTTAATACGGCCATTATCTTAAGGTAATAAAATATCAACTAACTTGCCATAACTATCTTGTTTAATGTCTATTAAAAGCCCCACATACTTCATTGACTGGGTGAAATTTAATAGAAGTTCAGCTAAGCATTTATTGCTTATTTAATTTAAAAATAAGTTGATCTCCACAGTTGGTAACAGGCACTGAGGATTTAATTAACATTCAGTAAACTACCCTGTTAGCTCTGAATTACACAGTCAGGTCTTGTTTATGCATCCATTTGTAACTCCCCCCTTCCCCTGCTTCAGGCCGGTGGATGTCGGTGTCAGGAGCTGCAGTTCTTCCTTCTCTTTCCTCCTGAGCTCCTGATTGCTGCTCCAGCTGAAGCCTTTGCCGGGGTTGCACAGCTCAGTGACCGGCAGCCTGCTGCTGTTTGGAGCTCCCTGGCCAGTGGGCAAGGTAGGGAGGATGAAGGGAACTGATATAGACTTGTGTTTGAGAAGAGGCTGTGAGATGGGTACGGGTGCTTTGCATGAGAAGGTAAAAGCGGTCCAGCTGCATGCCTTGGTTATTTAAAATGCATCTTCTAGGGCTTTTTCAGCAATGAAGCCGGCTGTATGAAACTCAGTTATCTGAAGAGGAAGTTGGTGTGTTTCACAGGTGACTTGCAGCCAGTCCTGCTGCAGTTCTTGTGTTGGTTGTGCCCTGACTGCTGTAGTTTTGTATGGCACTGGGTGTGCATCATCTGTGTGTCATACACCTGTACCCCAGGGAGTTCTCTCTATTTTAGCAGTTTATTACCTCACCTTAACAAGCTTGAATTACTCTCCTTAATGAGGCAAGCTTGAGTGAGGGCAAGGAGTCTCTGGCTGCGCATCTACCCTGCCTTGCTCTGGTGGCAGCCGTGTTTGTGTTTCAGCTCAGCCCCGAAGGAGATCAACTGGCTTGAAGTGAGCACACCTCATGGCTTGAGGCATGATTTGCTTTTCGTGGGTTTGGGCAAATTTTGAGAGATACCTCAAGCTATTACTGTGGCCAAGACAAGCCTTTAATTTGGATTTCACAAGACAAGCAGATAGTGATTGCAGTAGCCATGTGGCAATGCTGTAGTTAATTACAAGCTACACACTTGGTTAAAATCATGGTATTATAGTTGCAAAGTCCAAGCACTTCAAACCTACAAAATGCATGGATGAGAGTCACCAGTGAAACTTTAATTTGACCACCCCTGCAACTACAGATTATGATATAGGCACTTAATTGCTAGAGCACCTACTCTCGATGCTCAGAATGGAAGGTGATACTTAATGAGCAGCTATTTGGTTTCTTTTTTGTGCAGTTTCTGGCCCCAAGCATTATTTACCGCATGCCATTCAAACTCAAGGCTGAATGCAGAATTATTGATTTCCTTTTTATGCTTTTCTTGAGTTCTCTTTGCTCTTCCATTGAAGCGTTTTGCACGTTGGGGTGACTATTTTTTGTGGTGCCCTTCTGAGGTGAAGGGAAATTATTCTTACCGTTTTACTGATGGGGCACCAAGGCTTGGTGAGGAGTGAAGCTGAGAGTTGTGTCATCCCCGACACTGAAATAAAGGAAGAAAAAAAGCCGTTTACGCCAGGTTTGCTCACTTTGGTGTGCAGTCATAACTGATAACCAAACGGAGAAAAATAGTTAAAAAAGAAGTTTGTAAATACAGAATGAATTTAGTATCTTTCCACCCAACTCTGAAGATTACTTTGAACCGTGCATTGCAGTTGGACTTATCTTTACAGTCCATCTCCCTCATCTTTTTCGCTTTTACCAGCCTCCTGTGTGCTGTTGTCATCCTTGACTGGGGGCCAAGGACAGTGTGTGGGTATCAAAGCGCCTGGCTAAGTATGGAAGCTGGTCTTTGCCTCTGGCATTTGGATGCTTTTAAATCCAACATATGATAGTGGGAAGCCCAGAAGTGGACCATGAGAATGATTGAAATCCAGATGGTATATCTATGTGTAACATACTTCACTGAGTGGAGTAAGGGGAATGGAGACTCCACATCATCAGCTGTATATTCTTCAGTGGCTTTTTTTCCTGTGTACAGTAAGACCACCAGTTTTAGGGTATTTTAAGCTTCCTTTAGAGCTGTGGTGGTTCTCCATCACTTGTATAGCGGGATGTTTTGTGGGAGACTGCCTGTCCTCACAATGCTTGTTCTGCTTTCTCTAGCACAGTCCCACTTTGGTGTGTTCACAGGGGATCCTCTCCTTCCTAGAGTTCCTGGGGATGTGCAGAGCAATGATTGGGAAACACAGCACTGCATCTTTGCCATTTAAGGAAGGCTTGGTGAACCTTCTGCACTGTAAGTCTCAAATTCAACTGCGTGAGTAATCCAGCTGAATTCTCTGCAGCTACTTGTGTGCCTAAAGATAAGTGAGGGTTTAAGCGTGTTCCTAAACCAGAATCCTAATTTACTTCAAATGCAGACTGATGGGGGAAGAAACAGTGGGCGAAAGGGTTAATGTTATCTAGAGAGAAGTCTGGCTTCCTTTGTTCAGAAACAATC
The DNA here is from genome assembly GCA_035772895.1 of Perdix hodgsoniae. NCBI lineage: Eukaryota > Metazoa > Chordata > Aves > Galliformes > Phasianidae > Perdix > Perdix hodgsoniae. The sequence goes on from JAPSGF010000104.1 coordinate 355,541, forward strand.
CTGTGGCATGCAGAACGGCAGTACCCTCATACAGAGTAGGAGATCACCTTGTGAGTGCAACAGCTTAGTCCTAAACTTCTAACAGTGGCGTTAGGCACACCTCTGTGCTACTGTAGGGATGACGGCAGCTTTCTTGGCATGTGACTTTTCTTTCAGAATAGACAATTGGGAGTGAGGCAGCAGTGAGTTTAAAACAATACAAGCATGCTTTTTCTGAGGCACTCCACCCACCCAGGTGTCTGAAGTGTCTGGGGAAAAGGATGGCAGCTCATGAAGTGCCTCTGCTCCTTGTTTTGTTGCTCTGTACAGCGTCTTTTACTCTGCTGAGTGGGGCAGCGCTGTGAAATTGGGGTGTGAGTGCATGTGGAGGTTGTGGTTATCAATAGAGAGCTGGAAAAGGGAAGGAGCTGTGAGAGCAGAGCTCACTTCCTTACTGCACACTGGGGTCCCTGCAGGGCATCTTTATTTGTGAGTAACTGCATGAGATCAGCTTACATCCCCTCACTGTATTTGTGGCATCCCTATGTTGGTTTGTGATCCCCACCCCCTGCCTTTAATTTATGAGTAGGCATGGGTTATCATTTCTTCTTTACACTACCTTGTATATTGCTGTACTGCCACGTACCTTGGAGCAAAGAAGAGGATTCATGCTCCAGAATGTTACAGTGGCTGCCTGCATGGGTCATGTCCTACCTTGGAGAGTGTGAGGACGCTCCCAGGGCTGTCATACCCATAGCTGCACCACTGAGTTCCCTGCATGCAGAAGCCCGTGCTTCTGCTCTGAGTGCACCCATTATTTTTTTTTCTGCCTGGGGTGGTGTTTCAGCTCTCGGATCGTGCTGTCACATCCAAGAAGTTCTCACAAAAGTGATCTGCTGGCTCTAGGTTTATTGTGTTCAGGGCTGCTCCCAATACCTTGAAGGTAGATTGCAGCATAGCAGGAACAACCTTATGGTTTTATTTATTTATTTATTTATTTATTTTGTTTTAAATACACATATATATATTTCTTTTCTACAGCTCTTGATAAATCTCTCAAGTCTCAGATGGTTTGATTCATACCTGGCTGAGGGTGTGCCCTCATTCATGGGTGGAACTGGGTGTACAAAGCTGGCTGTGTGTATCAGGAAGTCCCACGTTGGATCCATCTGGTCCAATTCCAGCCGTTCTGGTGGAAGCATTTTTTAGGACAGTGTGTTTTAGCTGTGCACGTTCTACTGGAGGTATAATGGAGATGTTTCCAAAAACTTTCGATCTCCAGAGGAAGACAAGGCCTATCCACCTGGTGAATAGATGGATAGGCCTCAGATGGCATGAGTAATTCTGGGCACAATGTTGCTATGTTTGAGAACTGCTTACCCTTCTCACAGTTTTGCTTCCCTATACCATGGACACTGTTGTCTTGTGTCGTCTGTATCTCTAACTATGAACTGTAGCCTCGGTTGTTACAGTATCCAGAGAGCAGTGAGCTCTCCCAGCTGTGTGTGTTGGAAGTCCGGGGAACCCGAGCAGAGGCTGTGCCTGCCGTGGGGTCTGCTGAGCTCCAGCCCTGAGAGCTGAAGATAACCCAGAGAGTGCTGGTAGGAGGGCAGAGAGTTTGACGTGGGGACAGATTGGTTATGGGGGAAGATGAAAAGGATGTCAGAAAAGTGTGTTAGCAGAATGTGACTAAGATGGAGACCTGATTAGTATTGAAATGTATCTGCGGTGGAAAGGAGAGCACCAACTTCTGGCAGAGCAGCGCTGTATGTCTAGGATTTGCAGTGTGGTGCAAAGCAATTCTGAGTCATGTAAGTCTAATTCTAAGTCACATAAGGCGCTGCTGGTTGCGCTATTGCAGGCAATTAGCGTATATAATTCTTATCACGAAGTTGCTTGTGTCCATTTAGAACATACTTGGGCTCTTTGTTAGGGAGCTCTGTTCCTGCAGTGCTCTTTATGGTGGCCCCTGAGCTGTGCACCCTCCTCTGCCTCATTCCTCAACACTTAGTCACCAGTCACCGGAGGCCTTTGTGGGAGGGAGGGACACCCAAGAGTAATGTGTAACCTGATGCAAAGTCCCCTGCCAGCAGGAATTTGGGTGGCTCATCAGCTGCAGCATGGCTTCTTGGAGCCCGCAGGAGACCTGCTGGCTGAGAGCACTCAAGGCAACACCTCATGCCTCCGTCCTCGCTTCAGACAGTGATATCTGGCAGGGGAGATAAGGCCACATGTGCAAATACAGAATGTGGGTTTAGGTCTCGGTCCAGCATTCACATCCATAAATAAGCCAGTTCCTTCCTTACGATAACTTTTGTGTGCACTTCACAAACACAAACCAGCTAATCACAGCAGATGTTTGGCAGCAGCCTGAGCTCATGAGGAAATTAAATAGCATTGCACTTTTCTAGAGAGATGCCTGGGATCCAAGCAACACCTGTTTGAGGAGCACGTCTGAGCTGGGACACGTCCACGGCAGTGTGGACTCAACTTTGCATAGCACTGCCTTGGTGATGTCAGGCTGTACCAATCACAGCAGAACTTCCTTCAGTTTTTCAGGAGGGAGGTGGGATTTAGACCTGGATATTCACATACGCACTTGGTTAAAGCCCAGTTAAAAGGAAGTAGCAGTGGATTTTGTTTGCTGCCTTGCCTTTTTCCAAAAACTCCCTGCTGCTTTGTTGTCCCCTACTTTTTAAGGGGAATTGGGATGTTTGGCTAATTGTTTTCAAAGAGTATGAAGCTATGGCACATCACAGAAAAGCAAGGAATAAGGAAGGCTCTGTAAGCCAGTGTAGCCTCCAAGATCCATACCCATCTTCTTAATAAAATTCAGCTGCACAAGGGAAAAAGAATCATCCTTGTGGTGTATGGATTGTTAGTGCCCATCTGCAAAGAGCAGCCTGACCTAAAGCAAGTTCCTGCTGCAACTGGATTTTTTTTTTGGTGGGTGCTTAGGAAGATGGTCAGGATGTTTGAGATGTTTGGCTTTTGTGTTCAGTAAGGACCCAGGATTGTACTTGTTTCTCCCAGCTTCTATTTTGTGGTGATTTTTGCCCCAAGTTTCAGGCAGGATTATAAGGCTGCTGAGTGGAGTGTTAGGCAGCAATGGGACAGTTCTGAATTACTGATAAATCCAGGACTTTTTGTAGGTGTTTCCTCGCTCAGATTTTTTGTTGTTCTCTGCTAAATATGAATCACAGCCCAGGATATCAGCTTCTGCTGTTCAGCATCCCATGGAGAAGCCTCCAGTGCATTCTGGTAGCACGGTGGCTGTGGATTGCTGATCTCCATCATCATTCTGAACCTGTTCCTGGTGCTCCCTGTTTGCCAGGTGCATGCATCTGACTCACCCTGTGCTTTCTGCAGCCACCACTGCCTGGCCTTTTTGTCTGCATTAGTTTAATTGACTGAGGAGCTTGCAGGAGAAGCTATTCATTCCCCTGGTAACTGTACTTGACAATCAGAAGTTATTCTTGGGGTGAAGGACCGGTGTGGATTTGTTTTCCTTGGCTGCAGATCCATAGCCCCTAATAGTTCCTCGCTAATATGAGCTGAGGTTGACTTGGCTTGCCACTAATTAAAAGCCAAAAGGATATGCGGTCCTCTCTGCAATAATTACCTTCAGTGGGAAATGGAAGGGAGCTCTGCTTGCTTCCCGCTTGTTTCCAGGCCCCTCTATCTCACATTTTACTCGCACCAGCCTTGATGCATGGGGAGCTCATTCCCTTGACTAAAGGAGGGTCAGCTCTTACTGTCAGAGTTGCCATGAGTTTGTGCTTGAATCCTTTCTCAGCTGAAAGTTGCTTCTGGATGAAAGGGAAAACAGGGAAAAAGCATGCAGCTGTTTAAAAAGGTTATGAAACCTCAGAGCAACTTTTTTTGGAGGAGGATTGGATTTTCTTGGTGGGAAGCTGTTAAAAGCAGGAGAGATGTGTGTGCGCCCTGTGTGCTGGAGCATGTTTTGGAGTCAGTGGAATCTCTGCTTTTTTTGGGTTAGAAAATGAGAAAAGGTTTTGACTACACTCATTACCAGGAACTCTGAATGCAGCAGCTGGAGTTCCTAGATAGTTTGGTTTCTATCAGTAATTGGTTTCAGATATGCATTAACTTTGATTCACACATTGCTCTGGGCCCAATGGTGCGGTGAGAGATGTCTTCTCCTCCCTGCTCTCTCTGCATGTGTCATTGGATGGGCTGGATAGCAGGGCAGCTGCAGGAAAGGCTCATAGAGCCCCTTCTAGGGATCGTGTGGGAGCGTCCTGTAGCATCACAGGGCTCAGGGCTGAAAGATGTCTGTGGACATCCCCTGTGTTTGGTCTGCAGGCAGCAAAGGCTCCCTGTCCCCACCATGACCTTGTGGTGAGCTTTTGGCCTCTGAGCACCTTAGGGATACTATGAGTCTCCCTGGAACAGGCTTGGAGACCAGAGCAGGATCAGCCCCATGAGTAGTGCTCCTTGCGGGGATGTCCAGGCTGGTGTGGGAGGCCCTGCTGGCGGTCCACTCCTATGCTTTGCTGCTCTGGGCACAAAAGCAGGCTGTGCTCTGCACTGGGTGTGTTCCCAGCATTGCTGTGATTGCAAGGAGCTGCAGAGCTGCTGTATCTTCTTAATCTGCCTGTTTCACAAGGCGGTATCTGACTGTGCCCTTAGTAACAGGTTTTTTAATGCAGATTGAGTCCCTTCATTTAATTGACTAAGCAGAAAGAACTTGGAGAGGGGATGAACCCGTGACCTTGAGATAAATAGTTTCTTATTGAGTCCCTGGGCCCCTAAACCACCCCCTCTTCTGAGAGTAGCGTAGTTTAATCAAAGGTCAGGGGTTTTGTCTTCTTTGAGAGCCTCAGCAAAAGAGGGCCAGGCTTGTGAGCTCTTCTTGCTCCTCCATGACTGCAGTCATTCTTGTCCTGTCAAGTTCCCTTTGAGCCCGCTGTGCTTGTTTTCTGTTCCTGGATGATGACTCTGTTGACCTTCCCTGGTCTCTGTGAATACTGATAAAGGCTACAGTCAGCTGTGTTTCTGGGAGTTGTTACTGGATATATGGTGGCTGTGGGCAAATGGCTGCTGTTAGCCTCTGCAATGTGCAGTCTTGCTGGTTTCATAGGAAATTGTCTTCCCTTGCCAGCTCTTCCCCCCGTAGATGTCTCCTGTTTCTGGACTGAAGGCTGTGTGATATCTCTCAGTGCTGCATGGTCAGCCCTGTGACTGCTGGCTTGTGTGTGGCCTCTATTCACTGACAGCGGATGCTTTTTTCCTCTGTGACTTTATTCTTTGTGTCCTTCATGGGTAATGATCAGGCATGTGGCCACACCTATTGTGACGGATACGATGTGAATCTTTCTCCTTCTTTTTCCGACTGCAGTGGCTACCTCTCCTGGAGCCTGGTGGATGGCTGGTGTGGAGCTGGTCTCACTTGTGGTGATGTGGTGCTGTGCCACATGAGTCTTTGAAAACTCAGCTGGCAAGTCTGATAGAGAGATCCTTGTCTCCAGAAGTTCCTTCCTATTTTTCTCCCTCACCCCCCCCCCCCTTTTTTTTTTTTTTTTTTCTTAACAAACTCAACAAACAAACCAATTGGTTTGATAAATTAAGCGCTGGCTTCAGTGCCAGTGATGAAACTCCTGCTGACAAGCTCAATATGGTAGAGTAGGAGTGGGTGAGGACAGGTACGACTGCAGCGTTACGCTGCCTGGTGCTCTTGTGAATCACACCAGTGAGATGGAAGAAGGTTGAAGAGACTTTCCTTGGTCTCAAAATGTTTCGCACCATGGTGTGATGTTGCACCCACACAGTGCTGGCATGTGAGACAAGTGTGCTTTTCTGAAATACTGTGCTCAGGTACATCAGGCTGGAGAAAATTTGTGCGACATTCTCTTGGAAGAAAATGGAGAATTAGTGGTCAAGGGATCTTTGTGCTGAGATGATGTCAGTTATGTGGGCAGAATTGGGATCTCTGCCTGTGAATACCAGTGAGGGAGCTGAGGGATGCTGAGATATCTTAGGGATGTGGTTAGTGGGCATGGTGGTGATGGGTTGACTGTTGGCTTAAATGAGTGGTCTTTTTCAACCTTTATGATTCTGTGAATTAATAATTCTTCACCATTCTGCAAAAAGCATCATTCTTCTCCTGGAGAAAGAGGTAGACAAAATGAACTGAGTTGTGCAGGTCCAGGAGTACAGCTGCTATAGCCACTCTTTGTATTGAGCAAAGGACAAAGGAAATGTGCAAATCCAGCGTACCTACTTCTCTAGGTCAAGGTAAAATAGCACAGAGTGCCTGAAGACCTTTTGTTCTTAATTTTTAATCAGGAGAGGGGAAAAAAAAACAATAATACTTGCATTTACCATGCAGAAAGAAGCTGTGTTATAAACTGCAGTCCTTTGTTTACTCCTTTGGTAGGAGGATAAACGGCAGCATTCCCATGAAAGCCTGTGTGGCCACTTCTATTACATGGTGCTTTGGGCTTATTGGAGCTTGAACTTGAGCCCTGTTTGCCCAGCTGGAAGACAGGAGCGCAAACAGAGCTGGTGCTACGCAACCAGTGCATCACAGGTGTATGTGGGGCTCCTGTCCCTGCTGTCCCCATCGCTGTATGATGCAACAGTGGCTCCCTGACTGACACGTAGGAGTCGGGTGTGGAGCTGTGGTCGTGCAGGCAGGTGATCAGGCTGTTGTGTTAAGATAGATTTGTGTCTGACAGCCATGCTATGGGACGGTGCGTTCACAGGAGTGCTGAGCCAGGGGATTAGGATCACATTTCCATTCCATCGTAACTCCGTGACCTAAACTGAGCTTCTACCATTTTCATTTTGGGGATATCATGCAGCACCTTATTTTAGCTGTTGATGCTGAGGCTTGTGCAATCTGGGGTGGTGGGGGTTGATGCTCTGGTTTCCTTTTGATGAGAAGAGGTGGACAGACACTGTGTGTGGGCTTTGTCCTCTCTTTTCCTCCCCAGCCCCACATGGGAACTTGGGCTCTGTGGCAGCAGGGAGAAGTGCATTTTTACAGAGTGCGGCCTGAAAAACTGCCTCCAAAGGGCCTAACACAGTGAGAGACCTGCATTCTGACTGGAGCTGGGGTTATCTGAAGTAAAACAGCCTTTTAATAGATCTTCTATATGTCTCAGTCCTCATCTATAATCGAAGTAGTTGTACTTTCTCGTTCAGAGGGTGGATGTGTCTACAGACACCTGTGTTCCTCCTAGTTTTGAAATGTAGTAAGAATAGTTAGTAGGGCTCGTTAGGATTTCTCCAGATTTTGAATCTATATTTGGTACAAATGACTTTTTGTCAAGATTGAGTTTTCTGCAGGAAGCATCAGCTTACAACTCAGTCCTAGTTCTGTAAAGCAAAAAAGTTCATTTTCTTATTTTTCCATTTGTGATGGTAACGTTTGTTGAAAACAAATGTCTTCATGAGAAGCACTCAGTGACAAGGCTGCTGATTGCCACGCTTCCATTTTAACCTTTGCCCCTCTGCCCCATTGTTTCTTTTTCCTCTTTATTTTTCTTCTATTTAATAGGTGTCCTCAGCCCCTTGATCCTGTCGTTTGGAAAGAAGGTTGGTGGAGCAGCTACACTAAGAAATTGTTCTTTTATTTATTTATTTTTTTCTTCTTAATATAGATGTTGTAACTTCAGCTGAAAGTATTCCAAGTCTGAAACTATAGAATTTTGCTACTAAGATGAAAATAAAAGAAGATAACTCAAGCTCAGGCATCTGTGGAGATGGGGGTGAGGAGGGAATGGACGGTTCTAAACCAGATGGAGAGATTTGCTGGTTCTACATTGCTGCTGTTTTTCAAACACTGTGATGGATTGTAATGCTTGTAAGTGGGCATAGCAGTGGGGAGTCCAGCTGGCTGCCCAGTAACTGTAGCAGTTCTCAAACGACCTGGCAGAAATTGGGTGAAATGAAAGCCTTGAACCACAGAGAGTCTCTGGTTGGCTCAGGGCTGTAAAGGTTTCATTTGCCAAGGGTTTAGTTGTGGTGTGACTTGAACAGGCCTGGGAAGGGGTGACCCTTACCCTCAAATTCTTACCATTTAAATCCCAAATGGACGAAGGAAGATAGTACATCATGATAACATTTAACTTCTGTTTTTGTTGCTGTTATCATAAGCAACACTACTGACAGCAAATGGGCACAGAAATGCTGTCTCTGTGCTATGGGATTTCAGCCTGAACGTGGGCTGCAGGGGACCCTGAGCTGAGACTGGGGGCTGAGACTGGGGGCAGCCGGATGCCTTCTGTCTTCAGGAACTGGGATGCAGTGTTTGTCCTCTGTTTCCTTCTGCACTTGGTCACTGTTGGTCTGACTTCAGACTTGGGAGATGGGCAGCATTCTGCTGGGGCTGCCTAGTGAGACTGGGGGAAAAGAATGGCATTTTTTTGCTTTTGAATTGCAAAACATTATCCTTTGTTTGAAACCCAGGCTCTGTGGTGCTCTTATACTGCATAAGAATGAAAGAGAAATCAATTATTCTTCTTTGATCAAGAAGCTGGGGTGCATTCAAGTGAGAAAGTGAACTGCCCCCCTTTTGCTCGAAGTCTCTCTGACAGGGCTTAGCAAAATGCAGACAGCAAACGGTGCGTGCAGGGGGGAATCAATGAGGCTGCTCTGAAAATCTTCCACTTCCAGGAATGCAAACGGCGTGAGGCCAGCAGCCTGTGCTTGAAAATATGGGGTCCAGTCCTGGTGTGTGTTACAGACCCATAAATCACAGCTGGCAGCATGGGGAGCTGCTGAAGGGTCACTCCTGTGTGGGACCCACGGGCTCCCTGGAATGGGCACACGGATTCCTCTCATTCCTTAGCTATCCTTCTTTCCATCTTTTTGTGTGTTTAAGGTAACAGGGCTGTGCCATGGCTTCTCTTGCTGCTGGGTTGCTGTAGTGGAAATGTTAATGTCTCAAACAGTGATTGAACACCTGGTGGGAAAGCAGGGCCAGCGCAGGGAGCTCAGGTGCATGCAATGTACCTGAGTGACTGGGAGGGGTGGAGCCAGGATGCATCCCTTCCCAGATCTCATTGAAGGGCTGGCAGTGGAGGTGAGGACATCTCTTGCTGCAGATCCTGAGGTGCTGGCGTACCTGAGGCCTTCTAAAGGTGAACAGCTCTTTTCTTTCATTTCTGTACCTATGGCTACTGCATTTGGGCTCGTTCTCATTTGCTGTAGCCAAAGACTTTGGCGCCCTGCTATTATCATCCCATTATAGCATTACAGTTGCCATTCCTACACTGCTGCCCAAGTGCCCCAACTGGGAGCCATTGGGGCACTGCAGGGACAGCTGCACACAGCTTCCTTGTCTACTATCTAAACGTGTCATGCCTGAGTGACTTCTCATGTGTTTTAATACTGTGGTCTATCTGAGGAAGCTGGATCCAGCCCCACTGTGCCTGAAGGGGCATACTATAACTGTCTCTCCTGCCCTGCAGCCTGTAGGTTTGCTGTTCAGTTGCTGCTAACCCCTCCCATCACAGCTGATGCTGACAGTTCATGCTGCAACCGGGACCAGGGGTTTGGAAGTGATAAGTCCCATGATTTCCCGTTTTGACACGTGTGGTGGTGGCAGATTTGCAGACAGCTCATGGCCAAGGACAATGAAAAAAGGACATGTGCTTCCTTGTAGATCAAAACTCCACATTTGCATGGCATGCTTGTTGCTTTACGCCATCAGAGGATTCCGGCCTCCCAGTAAAAGCAGCAGCTGGGCCCATTAGTTGTTGCTGTGTGTATTGGTGAATTTCTGAGCAGGTGCTGCTGCTGGCAGTGCTGAAGAGCAGCAACGAGGAAATGTCTCCAGCTTTAGTTATCTTGCATGATCTTTGTGTTAGATAGCTTCAGCAATGTTCTTTTGAATTGAGCAGTTTAATAAATGAAACCTGAGAAGCACAGGAACAAGTAAGCACAGAAAGCTGATAGGGATCCTGCAGGCATCAGCGTCCTGTGTTAGCAGGATGGGTCTGTGTCTCAGGGCATGTGTTCAGGTGCAGAGCTTCCCGTGCATATAACCCGAGTTTTAAGTCAGCATAAGACTCCAGGCTGAAATTTTCATATGAAGGATCTTGTTCTAACTGTGCAGTGCATGGGGAGCTTAGATAGCTTTGCCAGTGATGGTCAGAACTGCTGGAGCGGAGGAAATAACTTGAGATTTCTGAGCTGGGGACTTTGGCCAGCGAACAACAAATATTGGAACTATGTGGGAAAGGCATAAAAATGCATATGTCAAAGCAGTGCAGGCTTTTAAGTGTTTTTCATTTAAAATGAAAAGGTCAGATTGAGTGGGGCTGTCATGTGGGGACCTGTACATGTACCTGCCAGCCCTACAGGAGCAGACCCCTGTCAGGCCGTGCTGGCGGCTGACTCTGAACTTGTCAGTGCTTGAAAACTGGCAACCAGAACAGTTACAACTCCAATTTTCCTCGTAGTGCTCAGGCTGATACTGAGCTTCCCAACGTGAGGCTGCTTTATCCCAGCTGTATCGGTGTTCAGGCTGCAGCCTCTACAAGTATAGCAGTATTGATTTAAGGAAACAATAGTAGGAATTGAACTCTGGGTACTTGTAAGACTTTCAAGCGTAAACCAGATTTAAAGGTAGATCAGTAAACAGGAAGCCTTGCTTTATGTAGTGTTCTTGTGCTTCAAAAGAAGGTATTTTTTATCGTGAGGTGTTGTTGATCTGTGCTGTCAGTGGCACAGCATTGGTGTCAGCAGTAGTGCACGGGCTGCTTCTGGTCATTGCATCTCAAGATTTTGCACTTAGATCACTTTCACCTTTGTATCTTTCAGTTGGGATGGCTTTAGAACTTCTGAGCAGCTTTTTGTACCTTAAATTTAGCTAGTTGGGGAAAAAAAAGAAAATACTTTAATAAGTCCCTCTTATGGTACTTTGTTCAGGGGCTGCTCAGTGCTTTGACTGTTCCGACTGATTCCTGCTGTTTGGCTTTGCTTTAAAATGCTTTTAAATGACAAACTGCCTGCTGAAATGCTTAAGGGTGCATTAAAATAAGTGGTCTGTACTTCACTAAACATAAAAATAGAATTTCACGTGTGTGCACATCCATGTGTCTGGACTGGGAAGTCTGTCCCTGCAGCTGCTACTCTGAAGGTACGAGCACACCGCTGTGCTGGGCTCTGCCAGGTGGAGCTGTGTTACCAAAGGGACTTTCTGCTGTTACCTCTTCCAAATTGCAATTACAGCACTGCAGTTTTTTGGTGCAGGATTATAATCAGAATTAGACACGTGCTGACCACTGAGCGTACATTGTGGTAAGCTAGAGAAGGGGCTGGAGTTGTGTAAAGCTAGAAGACATCTGTTAGTGGTATTTCTGCTGCAAAAGCAGCTGAACGTTCCCTACAGAGGTTGCTGGGAGAAGTGGGAAACCCAGAGGTGTCTCCTTAGGGTTGGTCTTCAGAAGTATTTCTCTGGGCACTCCAGTGGAGCAGAGACTTGTGTTGGTGGTGATCACTGGGGTTACATCTGTGCATTGTGCTCTTCCCCTGTGCCAAAGTGGGGATGGACATGGCTGAGGAGCCATGTCAGAGAGAGGGGCAGGTGCTTCTTTGGGACAGGTTGCTGCTCCGTGGCCCCACATCAGCTCTTGGGATATGGGTAGCCTTGAGCTCGGGTGAGCTGAGACAGGCAGGAGTGGGTTTGCTGCAAGTCTGTGGCCGTGCAGTGGGATAACTGATGGGGACAGCCCCAGCAGGGAGGGGACAGGGTGTGGGTCAGTGAGCTGAGTCAGTTGGCATCCTGTAACTGATCTGATGAATATTTCTTGAGTTAAACTCGCTGAAAGACAAACCTGAGCCAAGGTCTTCTAAACACAGGTTGGATCCCAAGAATATTGTTTTACCTGGAGCTCCCCGAGGTGCTGTTGTGGATTGAATTGAAACAGTGTTGGAACCAGAGGGGAATGTTGTTGTCTTCTGCCTTTGCAGATAAGACCGAAGGGCATATTGCCAGGAGCCTGTGGGAAGGACCTAAATTGTATATAACTCTACATCATTTTAAAATGAAAAGTAAACTTGCGCAACCATAATATTTGCTTATACTTGTCTCCTCCTTGATGGATGAAGAGAAATTGCTCCGTGGCTGAATTCAGCAGCAATAAAACCGTGCAGTAACTCATCTTAATTTCCTTACCCTGTGGTGAGTGGGAGAGGCCACTGCTGTCTCTGGTTCTGTTTGTCCTCACTGCACCTGAAGGCTCTCAGGGACTTCTGTACCTGCCCTACCCACACCTGGGCCCTGTGGGCGGCTGCCAACACAGGGGTGAGCTGGGGAGGTGCCAGAGGGGTTCAGTTGGATGTCAGTATGCTCTTGTGGCGTTGGTATGATGGAGATGTAGCACTGTTTGGAGACCTGGACTGTGAGCCACTTCTTGTGTTCTGCTGTATGTTGGTGGACTTGGGGCTCGCACGCATTCTTAGGAGCAGTTCAGGTAAAGCAAGCACAAGCCTGAACTGAGCATTTCCATCATTACGGCAGCAAACAGCAGTAGGTTTTTTTTTGTGTTGAGATGTAATAATGAGGTGATCCTGCGCTCGTCATCCGCAGGGATGGGGATGTCAGAGTGCTGGGGTTGTGGCTGGAATGAGATGCTGGGCAGGGGCAGGAAGGAGTGCGCGGTTCAGTTGCTGCCTCTCTCTGTGGATGCAGTCACCAGCACGTCCTGGAGTCATGCATGCAGGGTGCCTCTTGTATGGCCTGGCCAATGGTGGACTGACCTCTGTGCTCCACCTGCATCTGCTGCACAGGAAAACATAGCAGCAACTCAGTTAAAGTAACAGCAAATTCCCATGAGCTTCGAAACAGGAATAATACCTCCTACCTCCTCTGTTGGCTCAAAGGACAGATTTAAGCTGTTTCTTGCATTTTGTGCCTTGCATCCCTACTTTTACAAATTGTCACATCTTGTTACGTTCCTAGTGTGGCACCTTAGAGTTGATTAGAGGTGGTGATGCTTGGTTTCACGGGGTGCAGAGGGTGGCTGCCGTAAAGCGGTCCAGAAGTATGGAGGCTTCAGTCTGAAAAAGCTGAGGAAGGAAAATGCTCCGTTTCCCAGAAGTTGTGTGGGTTAAGTTGCAAGTTTTAGAGAAGAGCCGTCGGAAGCCCACCCAGCATGCATCACATGGTAACTCTCTTTCTTCACAGGGCTGTGAAAGAAACCCAAAGTCGTGACTCTGGCAGCACCCTGCGTGTCTCCAGAAGCCCCGCTCCGAGTTCATCCCACCAGCAAGGCTGCGCAGTGCGGGAGCTGGTATGTAACCACGTGTCACAGATGGATGGGGTGACTTCTCAAAAGGATTTGTGGCTTTTTATGACAGTAGCATATTGTTGGTGACTCTTTTAGGGAAGAAAAGTTTTCAAACTGAGTGTGGAGGAATTGGGATCACTAGAAAATGGGGCAGAACGGTGATTTCCTTGTGCTGTTTGCTCAGCGAGAGCTGGGAGAGAAAGGGCTCAGCACCAGCAAGAAGCTGTGAGTGTTGAGGCTGTGGGTATGCTGTGCTGTGTGATGTATTGTGTGGCAGCACACGTTCATGGGTGGTGGTTGAGTGTGCTGAGAAATGCATGCATAAGAAATGCAGATAGACACGTATATACGTACACGGGTGCAGTACAGACCTAGGCACACGGAACCAAGGATGTACAATGCATATGTAGTATGTACTCTGTGATGGCATGTGAGAGCTTGAGGGTGTATATACCAAATGTCTGTATATACTATATATGGTAGTAAGGAATGCATATGCATTCATGTTCTCTTCTTTTCTTTTTCTGTCTGTTCTGTGTCTCTGTGAAGCTGTTGCAAAGCTACCAGATTCAACCTCCTGGGGAGCCGTTCTGGCCAAGGTTTTACAAGCCAGCACCTGCTTTGCCTGCTTTGCTTTCTATATTTATTCCCTTGCACCTGATTTTTTGCCTCTGCCTGCAAAGTGGAGCTGTCCCAAACATTTGTGTTAACTTCGACTGTGCAGGACTTCAGCTTGCAAGTCCTAAGCCTGCTTTTGTGCATGTTGTGGGAGGGGGTGTGGGTGTATGCATCTCTGTGATGCTGCAACAGTCCTTGTGCTGTCTGTTGTGCAAGTTGTGCTTTCAGCCTCTTCAAGGCATTTTTATAAATTAAAATATTCTGGGTGTCTCGCTTCTGTAATACTATTTTAAGGAAATCAGTCACACCTGACCCATAGTCCAAGCGATAATGAGCTGTGCTGCTGTGCAGGAGGCTTGGATTATATTCCCAGACCCCTGAGCTTTTACTTTTACCCTGGAGGGTTGGGAGTATGGCAAGGAGAGGGACTGGTGGTGCAGCTGAGAGCTCACTGATTCAGCTGTGGTGGCACACAGATATGTCCAAATGACAAATTACTCTGTCATTTGGAGTGAAAGGTGCTCTTAAACAGGGGCACTGACTCAGCTCATGCTTAGCTACCAATGTTTAAAGCATAATAGCAAGAGAAGTCATAATGCCGTTTCAGCTGGAACCTGAAGAGACATCCTAATGCCACATAGAGGCTCTGCAATCAGCGGACGCTGCTAGAGGGAACACGCATTCTTAATCCTGGATGCTGGGTTGCTGTTGTGCCCCATCCTTGGCACTGCCCCTGTGAGGCTGGAGCACTTTCTCCCAAGCTCTGGACAAAGAAGGGCTGCCCTGGGCTGCCTGCCAGGAGCTGCTTTGTCCTCGTGTGCTCAGTCTCCATGCCCCCAGCCCCTCTAACAGCGATATTCATTTCTGGCATGGGAGTCCTGCTAAGGTCACACAGCCAGGCTTCAGCCCCAGGAGCCATAAAGCGTACCTCGCCTGACCCCTGTGCAAAGGCTGCAGCAGCTAACAGCCTTCCCTGGGGTTTCATTTCCCTGTCCCCAGTGTGTGCCACTGCCGCCTGCATTCCTCTCTGGTTCGGTAAGCCCTTTGCCTCTGGAGCTGACACAGCTGATATTTCCCCTGCTGGCAGGGCAGGCGAGGTAGTGGCATTTAACTATTAAGGAGATCCTGGCTCCAATAGTGCTGCGGGAGCCTGGAGCAGCAGGGATTGGTGCATTCCCAGGATGGATTTTTTTATTCCCTTCCTTACCTTCCTCCTGCTTCATCCTGTTGCTTCTCCTGGCACTGACAATACATAGGAATTGCTTTTTATGATGGGCTGTAAATGTCTGAGTTGGCAGAACTTTCCCAGGCACATTTACAACCCATCTCACCATGGTTTTGGAGCATCTTTTGCCCTGGTGGCTGCAGTGCTCAAAAAATTTCCGTTTCTGACCACGGAGGACATCCTTCCTGCCGGCTACGTGGGACACGTGGCTCTTGGAAAAGGTTTTAGGGGGTTTAAGAAGCATAATTGATTAGCTGCCCACAGAGCATCGGTCCCAGCCTGCATTTTGGGAATACAGTGCACTGGCGTTGCCTGTCTGCCACTCAGTGCCACCTGAGCTCTTGGCTGTTCAGAGCTGCCTCTACAACTGTCTGTAAGGACGTGTGCTGTGCTGCATTGGAAGGTTTACTTTTTGCAGTGGAAGTGACAGATGACTGAGTTAAATGTTTTATTTCAAAAGAGAGAAAGCTTTGTTTTCTTGTGATGCACAGGTTTAGATGTTTCCTGTCACCTGTGGGTGTCAGGGACTAAACTCATGCTATCTTGGGTCCCGACCCCTGTCACTGGAAGTAAACGTGCAGCTACTGTGACTGCGGGATTTTGGCTTCTCCTGCAGTTTGTGCTTTGGTATCAGTGAAAGCCAGATGTGCTGTAATGACACTTTTTTTTTTTTTTCACTGCTTTTTGTGGCCATACATGGGCAGAGTCAGCTCTGGAATTCCTTTCCTACAAATTCAATAGCATCTTGTGGGTGGTGCTGGGGAATCACTCTGGTAGCACAGCCTGGGCAGCCTGTTCCCCTTGAAAACGTCCCAATTTGCACATTCCTCAGTGCTGTGTTCCTGGCTGCAGCTACTTGGAGGCTGCTGGGGCAGAGGGGCTGGGAAGGTTTTGCTGTGCTGGTGGGCGCATTCCCATCCTGCTGGGCTGCAGGTTGGCACAGGGCAGCTGTGGGCATGTGGGAGAGGACCGTGCTGTGTGTGATGGTGGGAGCGAATAGCTTTTGTGTGAGGATGGGCTCTGCCCTGGGAGCAAAATGTCTGCCTTCCCACATTGCTGCACAGGCTGAGTGGCTGTTGCTGCACAGGCTGTTGGAGTGAAGAAGTATGGTGTTAATCTGCTTCTGCCGTGGCATCCTTGTGTCGTGCATCTCTGCCCAGGTAGCAGTGAGCCTTTTCTCTTGAAGCCTGGGTGCTCCTTGTTGGGACAGACAGGTTTTTGATTACAGCCTGGAAGAATGGCTTTGGGATCTAGGGATGCCGTTGTCCTGGAGCTCTTTTTAGATGCAGGGAGATCTTTGCTTGTCCAGGAAGTGTTCCTCTCCGGAGGGTCAACTATATGCTTTTTGCAAAGAACTGACTGAGTCAGATGAGGAGAGCATTTCCCTGTCCCAGTTGAGCAGCAGGATCAGGACCTCAAGGCCGTGTGCAGTCCTGATTGTGTTCTACTGGCTGGGTTGGCCTGATGCCCCTCTCAGATGGGACTGGCTGCTGGGTCTCATCTTTTCTGGTCACTATAAACAGGGACTAAACTTGCCTATTGGGTTTTCTGATAAGATAAGGGATGAGAGGGATGTTTCCAGTAGCAATTGTAGGTGAAGGATGGTGCCTCCTGGACCTGCCCCTGTTGTGTCTCTATTCATCCTTGGAAGGGGACAAAAACACCTATTGTCACACACTGAGCCAGGAACCGTGTAAGGCAGGATGCGGCAGCGACGCGCAGCACCAGGTTCAGACTGCGCTCGGGTCAGCAGTGGTGATGTGCTCAGTATTTGGAATTCAGGCTCGAGAGGGGCAAGTCGTCCCCGTGCCAAAGCCAGGCAAAGAAGGGTGATTTTTTTGACATCCTTGGGAGTTTTGATCTCCATATTTGGAAATGTTTACCCATTGCTCTGATCTATTGCAAGGGAGGGGAGGTGACTCAGGGTCTGGTGGAAGCAGGATTTGAATTCCTTTAGTAAGGGTTTTTTTTTTTTTCATTCTTGTTTTGGAAGCTTCTTGTGGTCACTTTTCAGTTCTCTTTTGCTGCTGGACCTTGTTCCAAATTTGATCTGCGCGAGAGGGAAGCGTATGAGTGCAGGAGCTTGCCTGGATGCTGGTAAGTGCATCATTGCTGCTTTAGCGAGCGACCTGGGGTTTTTTGTTTCGTTCAGTGGGATTGCATCAACGTGCGTGCGTGGCTGCTGGTGGAGGCAGGCATGCGGATCAGCAGTCAGCAGAAACTGACCCAGCAAAGCCTTCTGTAGCAGGGAAAGGGAGCTTAGTGGCTTGGGCTCAAAGGCAAAATGTTTCTCCAGGCCTAGGTATAAAGATAATTTGAGCTCCCATTCAGTCATGATCTTTCTTCTAGTTTTTGGATAACGCAGAGAGGCAGCGAAGCAGTGTAGAGTCAAATGGGTATATGTGCATGTGGTCAGCAACTAAAATGTAGCTGAAGAAAGATTTCTGTCTGCTGAGCGAGTGTGCGTGTTAAAAAGGCTGTGTAACACATAGATATATTTATTTCAAATGTTAATATTTAACCGTTCTGTTAGAGATCTGCAGAAGTTTAGCATCTCTAACTGGACGAAGGAAAAGCGTATGGCTTTTCATGGTACTCTTTATTTTTCCCCAGTGAGAATTTTTTTTCTCCATCTGATACTGCAGCTGTCTGCTTCTCTTTATTTTCCCCCCTTTCCTTTCTCCTTCCTGAAAGGAAACTGCAGTTCATCCAGAAAGTCAGAGATACGGGAGAACCTGGAGCATGCCTGGCTTCCTGTTTTATTCATGGCAACTAAAGTCGTGCTCAGGAATCTGGAGTGGAGATCCACCGCTGCATTCCTCTTGTCATTTGGAGCATGTAACACGGACAGAGAGCTTTTAGTGGCGGCTCTGGGGGCTGCCTAGCAGCAAGCCCTGTGCCTCAGACACCATTACTGCACCTCATCCTGTGCTTGGGAAGGGCTGCTGCTGAAATAGGATGTGTAGTTCCTCTGCTGGTTAGTGGTACTCGTGTCTGCTTTGCTGACTGGCGTTTTTAGGCTGATTCTAACTTGTTATCATACTCTCCCAATTTTAAGCTTTGTCCTCTTGTTACAAAGTTACATCTTTGTTTTTCTTTTGCCCTTTTAAATGAGGATGAATCCTATTTAGGAGGTTTGGTTTTCCTGGGGATGTGGATCAGACCTTTTGGATGCATAACTGGGCATTTGTTGCTCTGGGCAAGAAGTGCTTGGCATAATTTGCACGAGGGTAGGATGTGAGCTGAGGAGCATTCTTTTGCAGGAGGTGGCAGAGGAATTGCTGGGGTGTATTCCTGCAGACAGGATGGGTTTGGAACTTGCAGGCTTCAGTTGCATTTTAATCCTTGTTTCAACAAGCTACTTGGATTACTGCATCTTTTGGGGTCAATTTGCTGTGCTGGGCTTCGTCCTTCTGCAAACTGAACCACAGAATCATTAAGGTTGAAGAAGCCCAGTAAGATCACCTAGCCCAACCCACCCGCACCGTGCCCACTAACCATGTCTCTCAGTGCCACTTCTCTATGGTTCTCAGACACCTCCAGGGATGGTGGCCCTCCCTGGGCAGCCTGTGCCAGAGCATCGCCACTCTTTCCAGGAAGAAACTTTTCCTAATATCCAACTTGAACCTCCCCTGGTGAAAACTAAAGGCTGTTTCCTCTCTTTCAATTGCTTTTACCTGGGAGAAGAGGCTGACCCCCACCTTACCACAACCTCCTGTGAGGCAGCTGTTGAGAGCAATAAGGTCTCCCCTGAGCCTCTTCTGCAGACTGAACCATCCCATCTCCCTCAGCCACTCCCCATTGTGCTCCAGACATTTTATAGCTCTGTTGCCCCTCTCTAGACACGCTTCAGGACCTCAGTGTCCTTCTTGTACTGAGGGGGCCAAGCAACTGCATGCCAATGCTGCATTCACAGCCTGAGCGGAGAGAGAAGGTGATGGGCTGGATAATGGGCTCCTGGGGCTGCGTATGGGGCTGTGCAGCATGCAAGGCCTCACCTGGAGAGAACTCTGCTTCCTTGGCTGTGTGTGGCAATGTGGTGAGCCAAGGTCCATCACTCCACGTGCACTGTGCTTTGTCCTTGTGTGCCTCCTGCACGGTGCTTCCAGCTCGGCCCCGTGTCAGTAGTATTGGGTTGTGGCACGTCCAGGCTTTGCCAGCTGCTTGTAGCCCAGCTTGGTGTTTGGGGGCAGCACTGCAGGACTGAAAGTGATGCTGTTCTGTTCCCCTCGCAGTCTCTCCTTTTGTGCACTTGTTGGAAGACCAGGATGAGTGGTGCAAGGCCCAGTGGGTGATGGAACTCAGGGCCATGCACTGGGGCTGATAATCTCCTATCTGGAACCTTCCCCGTGAGACATCTCCATTGGATGGATCCGAAGGCTGAGTGTCCCTGTGGATGCTGGGCCCAAGGCTGGAAGCACAGCTACTGGTGTTCTCCCTCTGGTGTTTCTTTGGGACCTGGGCAGATCAAGTGATTGCTGATGCTAACCAGGATCTGCAGCGGATGAGCAGAAAGGATTTTCTTCTGCTCCAGGAATGGAGCCATTAAGGGCTGACTTGTAAACTAATAGAACTCTGTAAAGATTTTTTTTCTCCTTCAGCCTGGCACCCTATAAACACTCAAGCCTGAGAAGCTTTCCACGGCTTCCTTGGAACTGGAGCACTTTTAGAACTGGAGCACTTTTAGAGAGCTCCATGCCTATGTTTCTTAAGCCTCTTGTAATGATGCATTAAATGCAGAGGATTTGCTTTAGCTTCCAAATAAGCAGGACTGCCCATCCATCAGCCTGGCTGTTGCATCACATTATCACAGCACAACTCACCAGGCT
This sequence comes from Perdix hodgsoniae, assembly GCA_035772895.1. Taxonomy (NCBI): domain Eukaryota; kingdom Metazoa; phylum Chordata; class Aves; order Galliformes; family Phasianidae; genus Perdix; species Perdix hodgsoniae. The sequence continues at coordinate 375,457 of JAPSGF010000104.1, forward strand.
GGCACCAGGTAGGATGTGGCAGTGGTGACTCTTGCTGTGTGACCCATTGTTATGCACTAAGGGCTGGGTGCACCTATCCCACAGCAGGTAAGAGGATCTGCCCCAGATAACATGGGGATAGCACATGTGGGCAAGAAGACAAGATCATACATAGATGCCTCTGCCATTGTGTCTGATGCTTTGCAGAAGTTTCAGAGCAGTAGAACACTGAAGTATGTCTGCAGGTAAAGGGAAGCTGTGTTTTTCTGGTGGGTGCAGGTGTAGAAACTGAGGCACCATGTGGCAAGTATGAGACAAGTTCAAATCTCCTGATTCCATGTGGCTGTTGATGTTCAGCTCCTGCAGCAGGCATTTCACAACTGTATGCTGAATAGTGATGTTAAACTCATTTCTCTTACTCTAATAAAACCATACCTTTCTGGGCAAGAAGCGTTTCTACATCAGTTGCTTAAATGTAAACCAAATCATCTTGAGTATTTCATAAAGGTGATGTATGTTGGCAGTATGTGACATGACCTCAACATGCATCATTATTCTGGAGTTTCCAGATGGCACTTTACCTAATTGTGCTGCTGCTCCTTCTTAGTATCTGAGCAGGGTGCAGTCTTCTAAGAAATGTCTGTGGTTATTAGCTTTATAATGCACATTCCTGTGTAACAGCTGTTGCAAGCAGCAGGAGACCTTACTCTTGGCCTCATTCTTCAGTAAACTTTGAGGGAAATTCACTTCTGTGAACCAGGTATTTGCATTTGGGGTGAGATCTCTCAAATGAGTAAAACCTGTTTGCCTCTGGTGAGCGTGTCAGTTCAAGGACTTGCATACCCAGGAGGGACAAACGAGTTGCTCCTTCTTTCTTGCTGGCTAACTGTGCATAGGGCTCCCCAGTTCCCTGATGTGGGGGTGACTGCATTTTAAAGAAATTTCAGGATTTGGAAGTGTGGCTGCCTGCAGCAGAGAGGGAAGGAGTTCTTGTGCTGTGCTGTCTCACACCCCTACTGTGAAAGTATCACACGGACGTGTCCCAGAGAAGCTGTCTGTTTTGGCAGCTCCTTCCCTCCTACATGCTCGTTCTTCAGGTAAATCTCTCTTATCTCTGCCAACCATTCCCCCTTCCTCCCTGAAAAGTCATTATCATCTCTTGAAATTAAGGAAAAGACAGGAGGAGGGAATAAAAGGATGTTGAGAAGTAGAAAACAATCAATTAAATAGTACATAGCATGTAATTTTCCTTGGAAACTTACCATGAAATTGAGGAGCACTTTAACAACTAGTAATTTAAATTGCATTTGAACACTGCTAATGGGTTGTTTGCATGGGAATTTTGGTCATTTCACAGCAGGCCTTTGTCTTTGGTACCCCTTCACTCACTTAAAAGAATAGAAATAAATAAAAACCATTATCCTGTAGATAAATGGTCCAACTGTTGCTGGTAAAAGGTGATACTGTAAGATCCTGTTACATTCAGAACTATTTGCTTCATTAGTGTCAGCTTGTTCAGTGTTAAATTCAAGGGAATTCATTAGTTTTGATCTGAAGAAGCTTGCAGGGCTTGCTGTTGCTAAAAGGCAGGAAAATGACATTATCCCTGCTGTACTTACAAATATGTTGGAGGTAGAATGGCTGCTCCAGGCCGACATGAGATCTATAAGCTGTCCTGTGGAGGAGGACCCCACTCATCAGAGTCATCCCTGTCCCCACACTGTGACCCTAGCATGGGGCTGGGGCTGACCTGGGAACGCAGGCCGCATCTTGTATCACCCAGAACAAATCACGACAGCCTTTGTGAGCTGATCCCAAAGCGAGGTGTGAATCAGCTGTAGCTTCAGCATGTTCTTATGGATCTTCGATGTGTTTTTGTAATGTTTAGCGCTCTCTTCCTCAGCTACACTGTTTAAACGTCAGCGATTTTCAGCAAAGCGTAGTATATTGTGTGCTGTTTTGCCACTGGTTTTAGTGGGAACGGGCCTTATGGCAAGGCAGAGGCAAGTTTCTTGTCGCCTGTTGCTGAATGAACATCTCGTTTTCAGAGCAGGGTTTTTGCAAATCCGTGGGCACGGCTAACATATGGAAGGGGGTTCCAGTATAAAAACAAATCTGGCCTCCTGTTTCTAGATGTGTAGGCTGTTTCTTAGAAGATGGAACCTTTCAAATCTGTCCCTGCAAACGTGGCTGTTAAGTTCTTCTATTTCAGAGAAGCAAGGCAGCTGTCTGCACTTAGATAAGCTATAAAAAGGCGATATTTTCCCCAAATGGCTTTTTAAGCTCTACCTGCTAGACAGCTCAACCAACACAGGTTCAGCAAGAGCGTGCCTACCGCTGCCCTTCTATGCACGAGACTGTGAACAACGTGAGAACTTCTGGGCAAGTATCCAGGGCAGCACTAAGCATCAGCCCTTCAGTCTCTGTCTTGGGGAAGGCTGCTGCGCGGTGAACTGCCTTCAGGCAGCTCTCCCTTTGCTCTGTTGGTTTGATTGTTCTTCAAGGATGTTGTAAGGGGAGATACAGATTGGCTATAAGGAAGAAGTTTTCTATGATAAGGGTGGTGAGGCACTGGCACAGACTGCCCGGAGAGGTGGTGGGTGCCCTGTGCCTGGAGACACTCATGGTCAGGGGGACCGGGCTCTGAGCGCTGATGGAGCTGTGGGTGTCTCTGTTCATTGCGGGGCAGTTGGACCAGATGACCTTGAAGTGCTCCTTCCGATTCAAAATGATTCCATGACTACGTTCTGTTGATTAGAAAACAACTGCTTTAACTTCAGTTCTTAATGCTTCCTGTTGCTGCCTTGCCTGTAATGGCCGTCTCCTTTACTTGCGAGGTGCTTTTAGTGTTCCCCCTCCAAGTGATTCACTTGAATGTGTTTCTGTTTGTTGTGCAGCCTAAGGATGGCTAAGTTGAGATGAAATTGATAGCAAAAAATGTTATTTTTCCTAAGGGTGAGGATGAAGTTTCTAATGGTATAATAGACCTCTCACTGATACTTCCCGACACAGATGCTATCCACAGTTCTTTTAGTTATCAGCTAGTTATCTGCAGAGACATGAGTGCAGAAGGCTCTATCAGGTAATCTCACTGTTGAAACTGTTGGGACTAAGGGGGATGTGGCTTCTGAGTGGGTGAGTGAAGAATATTTTAAGCTGGGGGTTGTGTAGGTCAGCATTTTGGGGCAGGGGGGGGAAGGAGGGGGGGGTGATGGAGGTGATGACCTTGTGTGGGCTGGAGACTGCTGGGGGAAGGCAGGGGGAGGTCCACGTGGTGCAGAGGGGCCAGAGAGCAGCAACACGTGGTGTTGGCAAACTTCAGACAGCTCAGGTTCTGCTGAGATAAGGAACCAGCTGATAGCACCAACCCAGTGAGCTCTCTAGCAAGTACTCTTGCCATTTTTTTTTTTAATTAGTTGAATAAGCACCTTAATCATTCTTGCGAAGTGCTGCACCCACTGCACAAATCCCCTATCATGTGTGGGTGTTGTTGTCAAACAGACAGCAGCTTCAGTGCTCAGCACTGACATGAAGTGTTATATGTTCTTTTTCTTGGTGCGTGGGTCTCTTGGTCCCTTTGTGGTCCCTCTTGGTGCCTTTTGTGTTGTGCCTGTCTTCTCCTTGATAGGGTTTTCCATATCAGCATTCCACTTATCTCCTCTCCCCAAAGCAGAGACACTTGTCTGGTAAAAGTCAATGTATATTTGGTAGCTACTCCTTCAGTATCTGTGTGTTTGCCAGTACCAGAATCCACTGAACTGGAGGTGTCTGGGGTTTGAAATAATCCCAGAATGTTATTTCTGGCTGTCTTCTCCCCTTGTTAGTGCGTGCAATGCTGCCACAAGTTTCAGTGTGGTTGGAGCTTATGAGTGAGCAGTGCAGGTAAGGCCCTTTGTTTGCCCACCTCCCTTTCTCAACCATTTTTGAAGAATGCTGATAAAATTTAAGTAATGGCCTTGTAGCTGAGAGATAAGGAAGAAAAAGTCTTAAGAGCTGATTAGTTTGCTGTAGAGGGAACGCAAACACCAAGGGAGCTCGGTGGAGGGAACTGACACTGAGCTACCCTGGAATGCTGAGACTGCTTATTTATCATTTACCCACCTCATAAAAATGCTTTAACAGTGGAGAAGAAGCCAGTCCTTTTCCTTAAGAGTCTGCAATCCAAGATGGACAAACATGCACTTGAGTGCTGGGTGAGCGAGGGCATGGATGGTTGCTGGAGATAGAAATCTAGATAAAGGGGATTACTAGAAGAAAAGGACTTCAGAGGTAGAAAGTGTGGCTGATGGGAAAGGTATTTAATGTGCTAGAGTGGATAGACAGAGGAGGGTGGATGGGTATGGAAGGAGGTGAGAAGACCTGAAAGGAAATAAGGTTGAAGAGGAGGGTAGAAAATGAGAAAAGCTGTGGGAGGAAAAAAGAGCAGTGAGGCAGCTGTGGGAGGGGACACTGTGGGATGCTGTAGATGAGAGTCAAGATGACCTTAACTTTTCTTTTTTTGTGTGTTAAAAGTTATGCTGTAACTCAGCTACTGGTATTACTCATCTCTCAGTGTATAAAGAACCAGTTTCTACCTTGAATGGAGAGCGTTGGTCCCATCTGAATTCCAGAGCTGGAAGGTGTCTTGGCTGGGTTTGAATGCCGTGTGCATCTGGTGAGGAGCTGGGTGGTTACACACCATGACATTTTTGTATGTGCGCCACTGCAGAAACCCTAGTGGGCAAGTGCATAACTGTCACATTCTGCTTAATCCTATCAGAGTTAGTCCTTCAGAGAAAACAAATCACAGGTGGGCTTGTATGTGTGCATACATATTTAATATGGATGTATTTGTTATGAATTGTTTTTCAAGTGAGACAGACTGCACTTCAAGAAGATCTAATGGGAAATGGGTGGGAGCAAAAGGTTTTGCCGTGTTGTATCTACTCCCTAGTAAAAGAAAAGTAATCTTTGCACTCAGGTCCTTGTGCATTAACTTCCATGGAACTGAGCTTAGAAATCTTACTGGTCATCCGGTTCCTGTGTCATACGTCTCAGTTCATGAAAAAGACCTTAGGACTTTCCATAGATTCTGCAGGGGTTTTGTTCCGGTCCTGAGGACCGAAGGAATCAAGGAAAGATTTACTATCAACAAGCTTATTTCCTTTTCTCTGGTTTCTTCTTTCCTTTTGGAAATAATGGGTCTTAATTTTTGGTTTTTATACTATGGCCAGTGTCCATAAAGCTCTGAGTTTTCCTGAAGCAGGAGTGACAACTTCACCTTTCCTCCCAAATCTAGTTTTCCTCCCAAATCTAGTTCCCCTCCTTTCTTAATTTTGTTTTTATTTTTATTTTGAAGGAATTCATGCCCGATCCACATGTTTTTTGTGTGTTGTCTTCCACTGCTGTTTCTTTCCAAATCTTTCTTCTGGTTTCTCATTTTCCCTCCAGAGTGGTCTTCTCCTGTTTTCCCCATTAGTTAGAGACAACTTCTTTGTAGCTGGTAAATGGTGTGGGAACTTGAAGGGCATCTCCTCTGGAGCTCAGTCCACCTACTATCATGGTGTGCTGTTTCAGCAGGAAAAAAACTGGGGCTTAGAGCATCTAAAATTGCCCATTATCTAGGCTCATTTCTTGTAGTCCATAATTTGGGGGTGGAAAGAAGAGGCGAGTCACTCTAAAAATGACTAACTCCACCATAGATCGATACAAAATGTTCCATTACATTTTCATTGTCAAAAATGACTCCCCTCTCCCCCCCCCCCCCCCCCCCATTCTCCTGTGAGATGCTGCAGAGGCTGCTCAGAGATGTGGTCTTGTAGTGCACGAGTTCATGGTGTGGCAGCCTGGCAAAATGGTACCATGATCTTAGCCGAGAACTTCCTTTTTGAATGAGCTGGGGCTGAATGTGGTGGGGAAAACCTGCTTTCAGAGGGAAAGAGGTTTTTGTCCACTGTAAGGGTCTTTCATGTTGCTGAAGGCATGGAGCAGATCTGTCTGATGAGGAGTCACTCCCTGCTCTCCTCTTTAGCAAGAAGGCCAACAGATGTGCAAAACATAAGGTAATATAAAGAGACATAATAGAAAGTGTCATGGGATGTCTGCCAGCAACCTCCTTGGGCTGTTGCCACTGATCTCGGGCTGATGAGACATTTCAGTGGTGTGTCTTTGCTGAAATTTCTCATTATCTGTAGTGGCGGGGCGGAGATGCAGATATTGCGCTTCCTTTTGCCTACAGATATTTACACAGCCCTTGGCTTTTACAGTGCATTTAGGGCAGTGCTATTACCCTCCTACTTCCAGTAAGTGTGGAGGCTAAGGGACTTGCCCGGAGCTACACACACAGGCACAGACGTGCATATGCATTCATATATATGCATGTATATGTACATGTCAAGGCCAGGGACTGATCCAATTTTTCTGCTTCCCTTTATTTTGTCTGTCTTCTTGTGGTTATCAGAAGCATCTTCATGGGCAGAATGATGTAGCGGTAGGCAAGAGATTGTGCTGGTGTGCAGCTTTCATAGGCTGGCATGGATGCTGTCTTTGGGGCTTTAGTGTGGCATATCCACATCTGCCCGTGAAGGAGACAGTAGGTATCACTGCACTGACCCATGCATCCTCTTGTAAAGGCTGTAAAGTGTTTGAAGTAATAGGACACCTCCTACCTGCCTCAAGCGAGGCCTTGATCTGCTGTTAAACTTGCAGCACTACTTCATAAGCAGAAACAGCACTGTCTCATGGGACCAATTCAACCTGTGAGGGAGTTCACGGGCAATCCTGGTATCAATAAGTTTTAGCACAGATATAAAAAATGACATCTTCTGCTTCATCCTGCACTGGGAGAAGATCTTGTGAGAAGCTGAATGGTTTGGCATTCTGCATTCTCATGAGCTGTAGTGTCAGGAGCAGGAGCCAGGATGCCCTGCTGGAGCTGTCTGGGTCGCTGCTGCTCTGCTTCTAAGCTGATGCTGCAGAAACTGAATGCTGTGGGATCCAGGGCTCACACAAATGTGTTTGCCTAGCAAATAAAGGTGGGAGAGAAAAAAGGAAAAGCCTCAAAGCAGCTTTGGGTGTTTTTAAGTGGTGAAAATGAGAAATTCCTGAGTGGACGTAATTATTGCCTGTTTAAACAGAAACTTACTTAGTAGCTGAAATATCAGCTCCTGTGGAAGAGCTTTCCTGGTGTGTCCTTTTCATCTCTAACCACCTGTCCTCTGGGCAATGCCTCCAAAGGTGCTGGGCACGGCATTTTCAGTTGGACTGGTACCTTGCTGTGCCTGTTTGCAAAGGGCATTGGCTTCTTTCTTTCTTGGCTTGATCCACCTCCCTGGCCGTGTCAGGGCAAAATTGGTACTTGGCTTACTTTTTTGTTGGTAAAATTGGTACTTCACTTACTTGTGTCATGCATGGACATCGAATGCCTGGCATTTGTTTAGGTGGAGTTGTTTGGTCTCACTGAGTGTATACGTATGTAGGGATATTCGTGTCCAAGTATATACAGCAGTTGAGAGAGGCAGGTGTGCCACACTGATATTTCTCAGGGCTTCAGATGAGGCCCTGGAGGTCCTTACTTGCTGTAATTCCAGAGGTAGAAGGTGCAGAAGGGACGTGTCCCACTGCTGAAGGGCTTTTTTCCCCATTTGACCTGTGTGTGTTGTGCATGTGGGTGATGTTTGTCTCCGCTTTGCTGATGGATGCTCGTGGAGTTGTCATAGTAAATCCTTTGGGGAATGGGGCACACGGCGGAGACAGAACAGGTGGTGAGAAATGTTTGGGTGTGACCTGCACACTAAAAATTCACAGGGTCTTACTGGTGATACGTGTTGTGCTGCCAGCAGGCTGTGTACATGAAGCTGTTTGTGCTTACGTGCCATTAGTTTGTTTAAAACATATATAAGATACGAGGATATTTCAGAGCACTGTGCTGGGTGGTCACAGTGAGACTGCTGCCCAGAGCATCCTTGTTGAGCTTAGAACACAGCAGTGAGCGCTGCTATTGCCCTAATGGTTGGAAAGGCAGTGACCTGGGGCTTTCTGCTCATGTTAGAACATAAAAAAGTTCCTTTTCCCTTTTTATATATTTTTAAAAACACCAGTCAAGTGTCTTTGTGGTGCCTTCTGCAGTGCTTGCTTCACCGTATACTGCTGCCTACCTGCTCTTTGGAGGCTCTTTGTTATTCTGATGCCACAAGTTTTCTTTTCCCTTAATTGTTCACCTATAAGTAGCCGTCTGCAGGATGTGATTTGCTGAGGCTATGCTATATTTGAGCCTAGTGATACACACTAGATCCATAGCAGGTATAAGTGGCACTGTGGTACCTTACACTACAGTCTGTTCTGTTGAGGCTGTTCTTCAGTGCTTGTTAAGAAACTTGTGTTGCACTCCTTGCAGTTTATAAGACTTTAAAAGCTTGACATGGCCATGATGTTCCTCCGCAGATGTAGCTGCCGTGTCTCTCAGAGCAGTTCTTTTGTTGCTTTTGACTGCTGAAATTAATGTGGAGCAAACTCTGAGATGTTTGAACAAGCTGAGTTGGCCTGGTAATATCTCTTTTCCCCAGGCAAACACACAGAGATGCTCAGCCCTCCCTCCCCCTTTTCCTTCCTCTCTCAGCCTCGAGACTGTCCTGCTATTGTTGATTGCTTGTGTCCTGCACAAGTGTACTTCATTTGTCCCTGGAGAACTCACAGGTTGGTGCTCATTTGTTACCGAATCATTGTTCGTGCAGTCTTGAATAATACCTCCATTAAGCAGGTGGAGCTGATAAAATCACTTCCAACACAGCTGACAGCAACTAGGTCAGATCCTTTCTCACTGTTTCCTGACAGGAGAAAATAAAGTACACATGAAAGCAAAATACATGAGTTTTCCCCTTTGTCTCTGCTTCCCAGACCCCCCCAGTCATGGTTTCCTCAACAACAAAGAAGTAATTGCAGCCAATCAGTTCCACAGAACAGTCTGAATTTGTCAGAGTCAATGTTTCCATGTCTGACAAAGTCTAAAACAGAAGAAGAAAAAAAAAATGCAGAGGCTGCATGTATGTGGTCTGGCTTGTGGCCAGGCAAGGAGTGCTCTTTGGGGTTATTATTAGGTAGATAACTGTACCAAGGGCGTAAACATCACCCTGGTTGCGAGGACTGCTGCTCTATGTTTGAAATGCTGATGCATGTTTGATGCTTATGAGAAAATGAATTGCACGGTCTGAAACCACTTTTTTCCTTTTTTCCTTTTTACTTTTTTTTCTTTTTTTCTTTTTCCCCCATGATAACTTCAGTGCCAGTGCAGTTCCTGGGAAGTGATTATAGGTGCTCCATGGGGACTTACTGCTAGTTTTGAACTTACAAATCTTTTTTTGCTATTAGGACCAACTCTCTGTTAGTGTATCTATTAGGAACCCTACTCAAAAGTTTGCACGTGTTGGAGGGAGCTGTATCCAAAGGGAACTGGACTGCCTTAAAGATCTTTTAATCCCTCCTCAGGACCTATCTCAGTAAGGTGAGGGAAGTTTCGGGGGCCCTGGGCTCTGTTTTTGAAGGCGTGTGGACACAGGTACTGAGGGGCACAGGGAAACTAAATCACTGTGACTTCAGCGTCTCAATTCAAAGAGGGGCAGGAGGAGGTGCAGGAAGGTATGATAGGAAGGACAACATTCTGATGATCCTTAAGAACTGAGATACAGTACTTACTGCCCTGGAGGAGCAGGAGCTGATGGAGAGAGATGCACAAGGCAAGGTGATGCGGGCAGAGCGGCAGCTTGGGAAGTTTCTTGTCAAGTGCTTCTTGGAGACCGGCAGAAGAATGTCTGTTTGCAGTGCTGCTAGATACCACGTATCTGTCTATGTTCCCATCTATATATGGTATGTGCAAGTCTATATATAAATGCTTTGGTGGCTGGTATTTTGGCTGATACACTCACAGTTTTGTGCCACATTGAGAGATTTAAAAATATCTCCCTGTTCCAGGAACTTCTATACCATGACAGATGTCATCTGGTGTGGGGAGTGGCTTCTGAAGAGAGAACACAACGCTACAAGCGTACTATGAGCCTTAGGAGTCTATTAGATTATTTATTGCTCCACTGCCACCATAAGACGTGTGAGGTGCATTATTTCTGCCTGTCAGTTTTTTCACACGTTCAGTCAGGCAGCATCTGTCACTCCTCCCTGCAAGTCTCTTGCTTTCGTTCTCAATGAACTTGCTTTCCAGCTGGAAAGGAGGCAGAATAAAGATTTCAGGAGTACTCGGAGCTAATGAACAAGTTCATTAACAATTTCTTAAAGTTCTGCCTCTGAGAATTAGGGTCTCACCTAGCAGGGCTGGCCAGCCAAGCATGGGCCACCCCATGCTCACTGTTGTTTTGTTTCGTGGCAAGCCCACAGACCTGTTGTGTCAGGCACTGTGGAAACCTACCGTGAGTCAGACCTGTCTCGGCAGCATGAGATGGAGTAGGATAGGAAACAAATGAGAGATGACATTCTCAAGACTTTCTTTTGGGAGCAGTTCTCTGGTTCCCCAGACCTCAGCTCATCATCCAGGGACCTGTCGGTTCTGCCCCGTCCACAAGATCTGTAAGACCGGGCACATTCCTTTTGTATGGTGGTCAGGAGGTGCTGACAGGGCTGTGCCAGGCATGCTGTGATGGAAGCAGTTGGAGGGGAAGCACTGGCACTGCCAGCGAGCATTGCTCATACATGCAAGGCTAATTCTCTGTTGCTCAGGCTTTGGACCAAACCTGGGTGGAGTCCTTCAGACTGGCAGAGCCTGAGAACATGTTGGGGTTTGCTACCTCCTTTGTAGAGGTCTAATAAACAGGGAAAGGCTGTGAAAAGGGAACAGAGCTGTGAGGAGTCATATCAGACCCAGGTCTCTTTTTTTTTTCTGTGTTGGGATGCTTGTCCTGTAAGCAAACCGATGAGAGTCAAAGCATTCCCTTCTGGGTTGGCTGATGAGGATGGGAGGCTTCACTGGTGAGGGGCAAAAATGATCAGCAGAGCAGTAAAGGTGTGTGCATTGAAGGTGGGATAGGAGCAGTCAGGTATTGCTATGAAGATGGACCATATAGAGGGAGTCCCTGTGGGACTTGGCTGGGGTTTGGTTCCTGCCTCTTGAGCCTGGTAGGTGAAGTGTGTTCCCTGTTCTAGTTACCATTTGCACTGCACCAGTGTCAGCAGAAGTGTTGAATGGGTGAGAATTTCTGCCTGCCTTTGAGGGTAACCAATGAAACGTGTGTGTGATGGGTTTGGGCTCATTGGAGCAGAGAGTGACCCTTGGGTCAGCTCCATGCAGCTCTCCTGGGGGAGAGCTTTGCAGGGTTGAGCCTTGATATTTTCTCTCATGTTCAATCCCTCATTAAGGTCACAAGCAATAAGATGCCCGCAGTGTTTTTCTGTGCCCTGTAGTTCCCTCTCAGAACTTTGGCCCAGTCCTGCTCACTCTTGCCCGACCACGTATGCAAATAACTCATGATATTGAACCTGGTACGTCCCTTTAACCTGGAGGTTTCGTGGAGCCCCACCGAGGGGCAGCCCACAGCTTCCCCTGACCTTGCACGATGCCCTTCCTGCTCCCGACCCTGCAGAAACCCCGGGCATCCACAGTGCAGCCCTGGCGGGCGCTGGCAACAGATGAAAAAGAAAATGCATAGAAAGCTTCATGAGTGTGGGCGGCACGGGGAGGGTGGAAAAATAGCTGGGGCGTCGTGTCACCGGATGCCAGGAAGCAGCCCAGCACTGGGGTGAAAGATGAGCAGGGCTGTGGCAGTGGGGCTGGCGGCACATTCTGTACATTCTGCAGCCCTGCAGCACGTGGGGCCATAGGGCAGGCTGGCGGCCACGCGTTTCGCTTTCAGGCATGTAGCTGAGCTGGTATTTCGTTATCCTGACACCCACCAAGTCTTTCTCTCTATTTTTTTTTTTTTCCACCCTAGTTTTAACCAAGGTGCACTTGTTTATCCAGTGGGGTTCTGCAGCCTATAAACAGGATGTCTCACTGCTTCCTTTCAGCCCAGTAACACTAAACCGCTTTGAGTGCAGATAGTGCTTCAGTAACACTCCGCAGGTCTGAATCAGCCTTGTGTCAGTCGTGGCTAGCATCGTACAAGGCAGCACCTGCATCTGTCTGAGTGTGAATCTAACAGGTGCCCACGTGGATGTGGACTGAGTTGGCTGTTGTGAACAAATCCATGTTGCCAAAAAGGACGTAAGCGCCTGTTTTCATCAGGGTGGTTGTAATGGGGTACTGATTGAGATGGCGTCCTCAATTTCCATTTTGTAAAAGCAATCTAGTTTATAAAACCCCAAACCTGAAAAACCTTCTGGAAAAACTTCTGCTGTTTCAATAAGTGTGGCTTTCTAAAGGTTTTCCTGCTCTACCGGGGACCTGGGTATGGTTGCACCAAGAGACTGAAAACTCACACAGGTGACTCCAAGTAGTGCTCTTGATGGGGAGGAAGATGTTGAAGGGGGCATAAAGGTCCTTCTTCAGAAGCACTTGCTGATTTAGAATATTGAAATCGCAAGTACCAGTAACAGAATGGAGATTTGGTTTGACATGTTGAGTGTCTTGACTTTAATGTTCAAGGTGTTAATGATTTTTAATGATTGTTATCTTGTTGTAAGCTCTGCCTGATATTATGTCTTTTAGAAGTCTCGTTCCCTCATATCTATAATTACTTTCTTGTAAAGATTAGATATTCAAAGAAATTTAAGTTTCCAGACCTCATGGTAGTGTAGAAAAGCTTTGGAAATGTGCTCTCCATACCAAGAGCAAATAAGGAGGAATTGACATATATACTAACTCTTATTGTGCCAGTTTTTAAGCCAACCTTATCAGCTTTGGGGTGGACTGATGATTGCTTACGTTCAAGACTGGAAGGCAGTTCTCTAGAAGAGAGACGAATGTTGTCTGGAATTTGTTGGGTCGGGGTGCCCTTATGCTTCTTGTAGAGGTTTTAAGCTTCTCTGTGTCACTTTAACTGACTTGTCAGAATGTTTTGTTTATACAGAAGTATTCTGAATCTGCTACCGAGCTTTGGTTCAGAATAGCTGTAGAAGAACAAGTTGTTCTGTCATAGCTCTTCTGCAAGTACCTCATATGCATGCAGCTTCATTCCAAAATGCACATGCCTTTTTTGATTTTGTGTTGGAAGTTGGAGCAAACTGAAGTGGGAAGGAAAAATTCTTTGTTTTTCCCGAAGTAAATTGATCTGCATTGGGCATCTTTTTCACTTGTCTTTTGAAGTTATTACCTGGGTGGGCAGATCCCAAATTGTGCAGCTGGGTGTGATAACCTGGAATTTTTGCAGTTCATTTTATGCTAACACAGCATTCTTAGCAGATCACGTTTCCTATAAAAAGCTGGATGATCTGGGTTTTAATAGAGGGGCCAGCATGCTCACCTTCTGTGCCCTGCTTGGCATGTGGTCCTTCTGTATGACCAGGCTGGTGAGTGATGGAATGTTTGCACCTGGTTGCATAAGGGGCTGACACAAATGACCGGGATGATGAAGCTGACGTTCCACCTGCTATACAGCTGCCATTTAAATAAAGACGTGCCCCTGATCCCAAAAGCGTTTACCATGGCACGGGTTGGCAATACCAGGTAACATTTAGATTGTTTGGCTTGGCTTTTGTAAAACGGGCACAGATTTCGGTGAGCTGGTGGGTGGTGCTGCTGTTCTGAGTGGGCAGCATGACATTGCCGGTGGTCACAGCCCCAGTGGAGCAGGAGGACTTGCAGCAGCAGCAGCTGGTGTTCTGCAGCAGGGCCTGGGCTTGTGAAATGGCCCATCCCTGCAGGCAGAGGGGCTGTGAGTGCTGTGGGTTGAGTTTTGTTTTTGCAGGGTGCTGTGTAACCTCCCGCTTTGCTGGTGCTACCCAACAGCCATTGTCTCTCCGGTGACACGTTTGCATCCTGCATCTCATGTTTCCCAGGGAAAGCGAAGGTGCACTGTATGAGCTGGGCCAATTGCCCACTTACCTGCTGGTTTTCTGTTAGAATCAAGCAGTCAGACCAGTGGCAAAGGTTTCTCCTGACTGCACTGCAGCTCAGTGTTGCGCTCTTTTCCCGTGAGCAGCATGGCACATCCAGTCTGTTTTTTCTTCTTTTTCTTTCTTGCTTTTTGGAGAAGAACAGAAGATAAAAGAATAAAGAAGAATAAAGGTAAACATTTCCATGGTATCCAAAACCTGTGGCCGAACCACATGTCCCCATTTTGCATCCTTGCATTACCTCATCTTTGCAGAAGGGTGCCCCAGTGAAGAGCCAGCAGGTTTCCTTTTCATGAGGAATCTTCTCTTCTTTGTTCCAAGTGCCTTTCCTTCCCTTTCTTAAAAAGCACTCACTTGAATAAAGTGCTGGCAAATCCTTGCTTTTGGGCACTGGACCTTGGTCTGGAAGGCAAGGTGCTGGTTAAACAGTAACAGGAACATGTAAGCTGGGTTTTGGCAGCTGAAAGACAGAATCGAGTTGTTGCCACGGGGGTAACAAAATGGGTTTTTACTTCTTACCTACAAGGTTGAGCCCTTTTCATGTAATTGGTAACCGTAAGTCGGCAAAACAAAAGTTTATAGGCTTTGGGTGGATCATATAGAGGAAAATATCTTGGTTGGCCTGGCCATTTCTTGAAGCGGTGTTCATGGGTAGAGCTGCTCCATGCTCCTTGCAGCAGCCTGGAATCTGGAACTATGCACTCTTCGCAGTTGTAGTGTTGGAAAACTCTCCTTCCTCCTCATGGATCTGGGCAAACATGACGTGGTCTCATCTGATGGGGCTGACTGGTCAGTACAGGGTTTCTGCTCAAAGAAAGGTGAACTGGGTTAAAAACGATAACTTCAGCCATTAGCATGTTGTGTAGGACAGAGATTGCCTTCATCTCGTGTCAAATGCTTGCTGATGCTCCTATGGACTGAGGAGATGATGTGGCACAGTGATCTCCCTGTGCTTCCTTCTTAGTTTGTTTTGTGGCCAACTGTTGAGAAACATGATGGACTGCTTTGTAAGTTACAACTTCTGTCCTAAATCTTGCATAGTTCATCCCTGTGAGTTAGCCTGGAGGGACTTCGTGAGATTCATCTGCTCTGTGTTCCTATCTGATCCCCTCTGGACCTTGTGGCACTTGAAAGTAGAATATTGTATAAAATGTGTAGAAATTTGGTCAAAGAGGAGAGAACAGCTATTTCTAATGCATGCACAAATGGTGATTGAAAAATGATGGAAAGAGAGAATATATATATACTAAATATCTTAGTAGGTAAAAACCACTAAAGTTAGAATAATCTTGGTGATGGTAGAACATCACGGTGAGGGAAATACATTTGAAAACTGCTGCTGCTGCATGAGAGAACGAGGGTGGTGTTACATTAAGCTTATGGAGAATTGACTAACTTTCCCACTAATTTTTTCCCCACAATCTTGCTAACATTTGAACTGGAAAAAGTCACGTGGTTTGAAAATATTACTTGGTTAAAGGAAAAAAAACAACAGCGCAACCAACCAAGAAGTCTAAGCAAGTGTTTGCTATGATGAGTGGTGAGTAGAATTATAGGACCTACCAAAAACAATACTTTGGGTTTGGCTGTTGGATTGACTGCAGGAAGAAGAAATGTGCCTGGACTGGATGAAGCATAGAAATGGTTCTGGTATGAGAACAAAGTAGTTCAAGTAGATCCTCTGCCTCAAACTGAGATGTGTTGATTCAATCTGCTGGTTAGTAATACATAAGAGGTGAGCTAAAGGTTAATTTAATAGAAGAAAGCAAACATTAACATGAGCAGGGGATTAATTTGAAGCTTGAAAGGAGGGCATTGCAAATACTGGGATTGTGCAAGCTGGTTGAAACACTCCCCACTGTCACTGGTGGAGACTGCTACCACACAGAGCTCAAAACCAGAGTATGGCTGGCAAATGGGAAGTATTTTGTGTGTGGGGGGAAAAATTAGAAAGAAACAGGAAAAAACACGTCCTGTTTTTGAGGAAAAAATAACTCCTAAGCACCTTCCCCCTTGCCCCCTAATGAAACCCACAGACCTTTTCAGAATCTGAACTTTCTAGTTCCTCTTCACTTTAAGAAAAAACAGTACAGCACAAAGTTCCATCCCCTTCAAAACACCAGAGTGTGGTCTAAATGTGGTCTCCCACTTTTGGTGGGAGGTAAACAAGTTTTCCTGGGGAATAAGTTTCCAGGAGGCTTCCAAGCATGGCCAGGAGAACCTGCCTGCTGCTCCATAGCACCAAGTGGGTTTGCTGGAAGGAGTGAGTTCCTTGAGGATTTTCTTAATGCTGACAGATACTGTCTGATGCGCAGTATTTTAACATGATATGCTTGGTGAGTTGTACCACCATCTATGCTTTCCCTATTTTGGGAACCTAAAAGCCCTCTGTCTTCCTCTGGGTTTTTACCATCCTCTCAGCTGTCTAAGTAGTTCTGTTGTCAGTCTGTGGCTTTGAAGTGTAACACTTTCCTGCTGAGTTAGGGTATCCCCTCAGCCTCTACCTCCTTCATTTCCTCATTGCTTGCACCCTGCAGATGGGCTCCTGGGGTGCTGGGTGTGAGTTACAAGCTCCTGAGAAAATCTGTGGGTAAATAATTAACGCTGCTGAAACACTGAGCTGCCTTCTCCCCTCCCTGGAACTGACTGGTGACAGTAAATATTTCCCTTTTTAGCTCATCATACCCATCCTAAGGAGCAGATCTCCTTGTTTGGGATCTCTCTTCTCAGTTTTCTTTTACCTTCTCTTTCTGAGAGTAGATAATGCTCAACTGCAAATGAGAGGTGGAACTGCAGAGGAGGAGCTGACCTATACGCCTTTCATCTGGCTATATTCCTGCTCGGAGGAGAAAAAGGCTTCTGAATTGACAGAAGGTAAAGTGAGTCCATTGGGCTCAAGTTGGTGCCAGGATAAAACCAGCAGCAAAAATCGGCCCTTGGTTGGCGTCTGGTTTGAGTTTGCAGAGAGTCATTCAGAGCTAAGTCATTTGGGATGCTTTACAGCAAGGTTTAAGTAGATTGGAAGTGATGATGGAAAGGAAGAGACCGTGTGATTTCCAGACATCCCTCCCAGCCTGTGATTGTGTGAGTTCTTGTGAGTTTTTGTCCCCGTGGGTATCAAGCAATGGGTCTTTGACCTTCTGCTCTCAGAAAGTGGTACAGGGGAGATGGAAGAGATGCAAAATGGCTGTGGATATGCCAGTTTGCACCCCCCCCTACTTTTTACACTGTCTTGAAGGGGTGTGTCAGCTCCTCTCCAGGAGGAGGACTTGCAGTCAGTCAGTGCGAAGTGCAGCTGGTCTGTGTCCTCTGTTCTTCACTGAGGAGACCCCTGGCTTATGCTGTGAATGAAAGTGATGCTTAGAACAGCAGAGAAGCTTGAGATGAGCAAGTTGGGCAATTGTTGAGGCTGTTAGAGGTGATGTGTCTTCTCCAGTGCTTGGAGCAGGTGGTGTGTGTTAGGCTGCAAACATAGTTGCTTGCTGAGCTGGTAACTTTGGGATTATCCCAGAACTGTTTTCAGTTCTGTCATGGATTCCCTGTGTAACTTTGGACACTTTCAGTGCTTCCTAAAAGGCCAGTGACCGAGGCCTGTGTTTTGATAGGGTTCAAGTGGAAACATAGAATCACAGTTAATAGTCTCAAGTGAACAAATTCTTGAAGATTAGGGAAAAAAAAAAGCAAACACCTCCCATGCTTTTTCTGTGCCTCAGCTTTCCTTCTCGTAAGTGGTACTTTGGAAACCTCTTCCTGGGTGTTGTGCAAAACTTACACCCCCTCAGTCAGATGTGTACTGTGACAATGATGGCTGTGGAAAGACCTGAATGTTGGTGAGACCAAGAGGAAGAAAATGGG
This sequence comes from Perdix hodgsoniae, assembly GCA_035772895.1. Classification (NCBI taxonomy): domain Eukaryota; kingdom Metazoa; phylum Chordata; class Aves; order Galliformes; family Phasianidae; genus Perdix; species Perdix hodgsoniae. The sequence continues at coordinate 393,262 of JAPSGF010000104.1, forward strand.
AAATACCCAACGTAAGTGCAAGTAAGAAACAGAACCAAAAAAGTCCTTTGATCTCAAGCTTTTGTGGTTTTCTCTTTATTTTGCTTGCTCACGCTCCTTGGGGGATTTCGGAGGAGCTCCAGAATTCAACCCAGCATCACCCCTGGTGAGAGCCACCTTGAGAGCTAGCAGGGCACGCCCCCACTGGGCTTAGGGTGTGGGGAGAGCTGTGGCCATGGTGCAGGCAGCTTATCTGACTGCGTGAACCAGTTCCTAAAGTGATGTATGTGAAGCATGGCCAAGCAGATTAAGTGTTTCCTCTACTGAGTGGTATTTGTTGTATTGTAAAGCTGGAATGGTTCCTAGAAAGCATTAAGATACAAATAATATTAACCAGAACTGAGAGAGAACAGCCAGCCACTCAGAAATGAAAGAAATACGCTGCAGTGTGAACAGGGCAGAAGGAATGGGGCTGCCTGTTACCGGCTGCATTTCTTTGTAAATTGTACTGGGCTCCCTGGGGATGCCATGCTAATCACATGCAAAGTGCCATTCCTCTGTTTATTTTCATGGTGTGTTTACCTGAATGGTAACGCCTCCTTCCCTTGCCTCTGATACAAAACGTGCTTGTTCACTCACGTGAGTGCTTGTAAGGCCAAAGGGGCAATCAGCCCTCTTAATCTGGGCTGTCATGGAATAAATCACCTACTGAGCTAAATCCCTGCAAACTTGTCCTGATCTCACCTCATCCCCATCTGTGTTCACATGTGCAGTTGCACACTGGCAGCAGTGTGTGACTTGCTTCCCTCTCTTGCAGCTTAGCCGAGTAAATCCTGCAAGAGCAAAGATAGAAACTGCATTACGTTGGTGGGCCTGGGCGTGTAATTCAGGCAGAAGGGCAGTGCTGGCTCCAAAGAAATACATTCCCTTCTATCTGCATTTTTTTCCTCACACAGTTTGGGGAAACTGTGTTTCGGTTTTGTTTCTTGTTGAATAGATGTATGCCATCAGTTTTGTGTTTTGAAGTATTTAGTTTCTCCAATGGTTTGAGCAGGTCATTCCCTCAGCAGTCAGGAGAGAGACAAATTACTGAAAACCACTGTGTTTTTGTGGTTTTTGTTTTCTTTTAATATACTGAAAATGCAGGCAAGGGACTTGGCACAAACGGAGGTCCTGAAACTACCTATAAATTTCTGAACTCTTTCCTTTGCTGATGCCGAATTGAACTTGACAGTAGAGTTTTCCTTGACAAGCACTGAAATGGAAAGTCACAGAGTGCCGTGAAAGGGGTGCATACAGATCCTGGGGGTCAGAGTAGGTGCAGGGGATGCACACAGAATGAGATCACTTCATTTTCTTTTGTCAGTTTCTGCAAGTAGTACTTCCCCAGGGCACGTCTGCAGCCATGGCTGCCTCTGTAACAGCAGTAGTTACCTGTATTTGCTACCTGGCGTGTGCTGGCACCGTGACCTGCTTTTTTGGAGGTTATTGCAAATAAATGAGTAAAGGCCCTGGGCTTTGCCATCTAATGGTCCATTAAAGATTGTTTTTGAAAAAGGCACACCTTGTGCCACAGCAGTCTCTGGTGCTCTCTATTGTCTGGGGCATTGCAACCCTGTGAGAGAGGCATGCAACGTCAGCGCAGTGCTTTGACCTGGTTACAGTAAATCTTCCTAGGTGTGTTTATAAGGACAGGCAGTCTGTTCAGGCAGAGGGGATCAGTGCTCTTCCTTGTTTCTAATTGTTCCGGTAATTCCACTGCTCAGCAAGTGTAGCTGCATCTGTGTGCTTTGAGAGGGCAGGTGTTTAGCCTTCAATTGGAGCATCTCGTATTTAGAGCAAGACTTGCACAGAGGGACCTTCCAAATTTCTTCTCTGTCAGCTGACAGAAGTGCTTAGGGGGCTGCTGTGGGGATTTCCCATTGTATTTTGACTGAGTGGCATCCAAAAGAAAGGCAGAGATTTCAGGAGGTGAA
>JAPSGF010000104.1:395226-475124 GCA_035772895.1 Perdix hodgsoniae
GCTTTGGGAGTGATGATTAACAGAGGGGGAAGGGCTGGTGCTTGGGATGGATGTTGTGCATTGATCTGGTGGGCAAGCATCTCGGGAGGGTGGTAATGTGGGCACAGAGGAATGCAGAAGGGCCAGGATCTCTAACCTAGAGAGGTTTGAGCTCTGCCCCGGGCTGGCAAAATAATCATTAGTGTCAACATCTGGCCCATCAATTCTTCCATTAGAAACACAGTGCTTTGTGGGATTTTAATATCTTGGCTATTTCAGATCACAGTGAGAAACAGCATGCCCCTGCGCAGGCACTCAGCATGGATGCTGTAGTTGTTTGCAACGTCGACATATATAATAATAATTTATTGCATTGCATTGAGAATAGGCAAAATGGGAAAGCCTAGCCCCTACATAGTAGGAGATCTTTTCTATCAGGCAAGCTGTAGGAGCAGCGTTCTTGCAATTAACTTTAACTGCAAGAGAGTAGCTGGTGTGGGGAGGGATTTAAGCAAAGAAATTTTGGGGGGCTCAAACTATACAAACAAATTGTATATTGAAAAACCAGGGTTCCTTCATGATGAGACAAGTTCAGATGCCTTTCTGAAGCTATGCTGGAACATTTTGATCCATAGATAGGCACAAAGTTAAGGCAGTCTGATTTGCAGCTTGGCTGAAGAGCCAGAGCTTTCCGAGGGCAGGAGTTGCACATGTGTGAATGTGCGTGTACATGTGTTTATGTATGCAGCATCCCTTCAAAACAGGATCTGATTTAAGAGAGTATTTCTGTACAGGAAAGCACGTTAAGTATATGCTTAAGTCCCCCGGAAGTCAAAGCAACTTAAGCACATGTTAAAGTTAATCATGTAATTAAGTGATTTTCTGAGTTGGCCTGGATCTGAGATTGCGTATAAGCACTCCTTTGAGTTGGGATTCGTAGCCCTCTTTTGTAGCCCCATCCCAAGACAGGTGCTGGCTGATTTATTTTTAATTCCTTCTTTAAAGATGGCCTGTTTTGGCCTTACAGCTCTGCAGGTTGTTGGAAAAGATGCTGTGAAAAGTTAGAGCGCTCTGAGCAGTGCAGTCCTTTAGAAATGACTGAGAGTATTTGTACCATTCATTTCAAAAGAACTTGGTAAAATGCAGTAACAAGGATGTTTTGCTGAAGGATACTGTTGGAGCTAAAATGCTGTCTGGTGTGATCAGAATGACAGCCTGCTTGAAATTGGTGTGGTGTAATGTGCTACTATAGATTGCTTTCCTTTAATGTCACTTTTTTTCCCCCTTCATGAAGTCTTCTTGCAATGAGTGGGATGCTTGCAGCATGGGTTTGAATGTGATATTGTGTAATGAGAATAGTAAGGAGGTGCACTGTATAATATTAAAGTGGAAAACTATTGCCCAGAAGGGGAAAGTAATACGGATACTGCTGCATTTTTCCTCATAAAGGCATTGTTCTCCAAGCACTTACGGGTTTCCCTGTATGTGAGGTTTGTTTACTTAAATTCCTATTCAGGTGAATGGATACTTTGCTTCTGAATTGATTTTTTGGTGCAACTTTAACTTATAACAATAGACAATGCTAATATGTAAGCTCTTTGTAAGAAGACTAACGTTTTGCCTGGAAATAAGTGTGATTTGATGAATGCTTGAGTGTTGCTAATGAAAAAGGGTGGGAGAGGAAATTGCATTTAATAAGGAGTTTAAGTGACAATTTTCTTATAGAATGCCACTGTGTTTAATTTTCACAGAAAAGAGAAACCAAAGGTGTTTGCAAGGCATTTGCAGTGCAGCTGGGTGCTGTAAGTCTTCACTGGGCTGTTTTTCCACGTATCTCAGTATCTAACCCTTGTCCGTGTGCTCCTGCAAGTCAGTGCTTCCCAACAGCCAGCAGCCTGGCCAGCAGCGTCCCTTGCTGTCCATGGAAAGCCCCACAGATGCAGTCCTTGCAGTATTTCAGCCCTTGTTTGCAAAGCACCGTCAGTTCTTGTGTACCATGTCCCCAGTCGGCCCGGCCGGGAATGAACCCTTGTCTTGACCTGCTGCATCCTCTGGTAGGAAGGCTGCCAAGCAACTTCCAGCTGAAAACACAGTTTCTTAGGAAAGGGAATTAGTTACTTTTTGGCTTGCCTTTTGGACTTCTGGCCTCCAGACTGGCCAGATCTTCTTTCTAGTCCTCGATGTAGTAAGTCATACCTTGACAAGAGCAGTGGTGATACTACGTGCTTTTCTAATCATATCCCTTCTCTTGTGTTGGCCAACAACACACACAAAAAACTTCTAGCTCCAGGTTGCTCTAAGGAATGTATTTGTTCATGTAAAGGTGCCTACATGACTTCGGTTACTGAGGAACATCCTCAGCTAATGATTACAGTCCATTTTAAGAGCCACTTTCACAGGAGAAGGATGTATCTCAGTCTTTTTCACCCCTTGTGATGTGGAGCTGGAAGCTTGTTTAGGCAATGCAGACATTGCTATATCAGTGCGAGTTTCTTTGGTTTGGGTGTGCATTAAAGCAGATCTGCCAATCAAGAAGGCAGGTTGTGGCTAATCTTCTGGGGCCCAAGGAGATTGGCTGAAGATATCAGCATTGGGCTGCTGAGAGGTGCTGTCCAGTAGTGTCTGGTCTCTCTGAGAAGCAGCAACTCACAGGCCTCCTTATCTCCTTGTGTCTTGCACACCCTAAAATGGGAAAGGAAAACAAAGCTTGAAGTTTGACCTCAGAAGAGTTGTTGGTTTACCATTTAATGAAGAAAGTCTTGGGTAGCTGGGTGGCATGCATCTAGAAAATGGGCAAACCTTGACTTTCTTGACTTTATCTCTTTGATAAACTCATTGCTGATGCAGGTGCCTGAATTGATTTCCCTGGAAAAGCTGTAGTAGTTTATTGTAGGTGTGCTATGACATTTGTAATGAATGTGTTCTTCTGTTGTATAGGTGCAAAGTTTTGAATCTTTGATGGGGATTGATATGTTAGCTTGTCAAGTCTGATAAATTGCAGTAAGACTGTAATTCTGGAGCTGTTTAGGTTCACGAGGGCCACTGGTTCCAGTGTCGATTTCCACCCTGACCTCTAACTGGTTATTCCATTAGGACTTGGAAGCTCAGGAAGGGGACCACCCTTCTCCTTGGCTTATCAACTTCAGCTGTCAACAGGGAAAATCTCTGAGAACACAGGCTTATGGAAGTGGGAGTGGGTTTGAACTGAAGAAATCTTAGTGGGAATGAGGAGCACTTGTATATATGGCCCATCCTGGTTTTGGTTGGGTATTTGTTAGTGAAGCCTCTAAGGGAAGGCAGTGCTCAGAACTTGCCTGAGTTTGGTGTTTGGGATGTCTGAGCATGTGGCAGTTTTTCACCTTGTGCTGACAGCACAGGTCCTTAGGAGCAGCCCTGACACCAACCCGTGCAGCGTACCCTCCTGCCTGTGTTGGGTTGGGCATGGCTTGTGCCCAAAAATCTGTGATGTGAGGAATTGGTAAATGTGGGGACAAGAGGGAAAATCCTTCTCCAGGTGTTTTTTCTATGTAGGATAGAGTTTATAAAGGCAGGATCTGAATCATCCAAGTGCAAATGCCCATGCAGAACATCTTGGCAGATTCTAGACGAGACACACCATGGGCTCCACCTCCTGTTCATGAGTAGCTGGGTGACACCCAATTATTTCTGTCTCTGGTACAGGTTGTGAATGGTCTGGTTAAAAGCATGATTGATTGCAGGGAGCTGAAACTGAGCGTGATGGGGCAGCATAGCTTACAACTTCATCTCTCAGACTGTAGGAGGCGAACGGTGGTGATTGCTTTTCTTTTTTTTCCTCTTTAAATTACTATTATTTTTTGGAGAAGTGTCGTTTTTGAGATTGCGTTTTACCTTCCTGCAAAGAGGGGATAAAGCTTCCCATTGCAGGGCTGCAGGGGGCTGCTGCACCGCTGCAGCTGAACGATGCCGAGGTGCAGCAGCTGCATGCACCCAGCCCAGTGCAAATGGGGGAGGCAAAGTGCTTCAGCTGAAACCACTGGGAAGTCAATTCACCGAAATCTGCTAAGCCACAGCAACTCTTGATTGCCGTCACCTTGGTATTTAGAAAGTGCTCTGGTGTCTGAGAAGGCAAATGTGTTGTGGGGTTGATTAATTTTGATGTAAATGTTTTTCAAAATACTGGAGACTTCTGCTGGGAAAAAGGAGGTTTGGGTTTTCTTAATGCTATCACACCAGCCCTGGACATGGTGCAGACAGCTGTGTGGTTACTGGGGACTTGCCACCTTAGCTGTGATATTTTTGCAGACTCGGCTCGAAGTGTAATTCTATTGAAGTACTTTGTAGCCCTACAGTGCAGGGAATGTTAAAGGGTTTGTACAGACTGGCTTAGAGTTTCTGAGTTTAAACTGTGTAAAATGTTCTTGGCATGCTTTTGAGAACAGCTGCCTAGACACATGCATTGTCATATAACTAGCACTCTTCATTTGCTTCAGGCATCATCATCTTTTCATTAGAGCAGCAAAAACTCACCTGAATCCACCATTGTGCTTCCAAAAATAGCAAAGGGCTTTTGTGCCATTTAATAGTCACATCACTGGTAAGGAAGCTGTGAATTGAACATGATTCTGTGTCCATCTCAGAGCAAGGGCAGGGCTCTGAGATCTGTTTGGTGCTTTCACTGTCACTTTTACTGCTGGGGTGCTGCAGTGATGTGAACCGCATTTGTTCTGAGCAGGATAAGAAATGGCAAGTTGGGCAATAATGATATAAAACAGGAACAAACACTGAAAGATCACCTCTTCCTTGGTGATGTTGGACGTGTGCTGTAACCAGAGGGGAGCAGCAGGTCCTGCTGGTGTGGTGGGAGGCCTTTCTTTCTCGTGAATGTATTGCTTTTAATTTATATAACGAAGGAATAGGCTTTCTTGGTAGTGCAGCAGAGATGGGTTGATGGCTGGACTAGATGATCTTAGCGGATCCAACCTTTTTGATGCTGTGACCAAGTGCTCAGTTGGGCTGCTTGTGTGTGCCATCCCATCACTGTCCACTGCTTTCCAGGAACATATCCTACACAGCACAGCAGGTATTCATCTATCGAGGAATGGTTGGGCAACCAGCTCACCTCCAAGGAACAAGCGCTCCTCATCCCGGCCCTGAAGAGCAGCTGGGTTGGCCCTAATCCTCCCATTACTCCTCCTCCTCTGGCTGCTCTGAGAGGGCTGATGGCTCCCAACAAGTTCCAGGCACATTAGTCATTGATTGCAAGACCTTTTGTTTTTATTGCCATAGCATTTAGACAGTGGGAATGAGGAGCACATCCAAGCTGCCAGCTGGGAGTGGGATGCTAGCAGGGCACCCACGCTGGGGCAGGAGGTGACACCCCATGGGGACCAGTGGCCATGGCTGGTGCTGGCCCTGCAGGGCACTGGGCAGTCCTGTGGGCACAGGATGTGGCTACTCAGTGGGGCATGTGTAGAAAGCAGGCCGGCTGGCAGTGGGAAGGAAACGTTCACTCTTTCTCCTGATGGCCCATAGCTTATTTTTGCTAATCATTCCAGGCCACAGGAATTTTGTATTTTACTGATTTTTTTGTTGGTGGTGGTGGTAGTGGTGGTGGTTATTCTTTTTCTTTCCGTATTTTTATTTTTTTTCTTTCTTTTAATTGTTGGAGCTGTTTTTAATCCCTGACCATAATAAAGCCACACTGTTAACACAAGCAGCGGGGTAGCTGGAATCACAGCTGTACTACAAGCTCTGCTTTTAATTTCAGGCTGTTATTAATGAGGCTAGAAACCTTCCCCTTCCCCAGCCAAGTTTCAGCTGAGTGTCTTCATCCAAGCAACTCCACGGCTGCTTCCCAGCGTCCCTGGCTCCATTTGAATCCATTGGGCAAAAGGTAGAAGACAGTATTTTGACATAGGGAGTCTGTGAGTGGCAGAACTGGTTGAAGAGGTTCCTGGCTGAGTGCAGAGAACTCAGTGCAGGTAGAGATGTGACCGGTCCTCCCAGGGAATTGTGGCTGCTTTGGCTGGGTGACAGCTGGTCCTGCAGTACGTTGGCCTGCTTCTGGCCGTGTGATCCTGGGCTTTTTCTTGCATTTTTTTGCATGAACCTAAGGTGCTGGTGCAAGGGCAGGGATGGGACGTAGCATGTTTGGCAGACGGTGAGGACAGGATGAGTGGTTGGATGGGCTCATTGCTGCTGAGTAATGGTGAAAGCTGAAAGATGACAATTCTGAAACTGGTAAAGGCAAAGCTCTATCACTGTCCTGTAATTCAGAGCGTGGAGGTTGTTGAGGCCAATGGTGTAAGATTGTAAGGTAGATTGGATGCTTCTGTGTATGTAAAGAATTACCGCAGTGCTAATGACTATTGGCAAGGGAACAAAATAAAATTGGAAGCTCTATTAAACTTCCTGACTCAGGTTCTAGTTAGTCTTTATCTCTGGGACGCTGACATGGGATGGCATGTGGGTCACGGTGCTGCGTGCCTGCCATAGAGGTTTTGCATCATCCTTCAAGGGGTCAAGAACCAGCCAAGGTCAAGGATGAGACACTGGAGGAAATGGGCCAGGGTGCTCATTCCTTTAAGGGTTCTTGCCTAATTCCTAGTCTGTTCTATCATGGTCTTGCTCAGGATCCTCAGTGCCCACAGGAGGAGTCTGTTGATTGCTGAGGAAACAGCAGTGGCAAAAAGCTTATATTTCTTAGCACATAATATTATAATTGCATCCTGGATATGGAAGTCCCAGACTGCTTTTGAAATTGCAGCGATGGATTTAGAGGTTGTCAGGACTAGCAAAGAACTCCCAGTGATTTGCATCTGCACAGTCCCACACTTCTGTTTCTGGCCCAGCTGTGTTACAGAGGGCGAGTATTGCTGTGCTGAGGTCACGTAATCCTCCCAGCTCCAGCTGCGTGCACGGAAGGCCAGGTTGCCTTTACAACTTGAGTGCTGCTAAGCCTGGGAAACAGCCCTTCAGGATCGTAGCTGGGGTGGGCTGGTTCAGCTTGCTCCTTTTGCCCTGTGTGGGAGCAGCGGGGTGTCTGAGCCTGTCGTGCTGCAGTGCATGCGCTCGCCTTTTTCCTAGACGGATCGATTGGATTTCCAGTAAAGACAAACAGAGTCGGAAGTAGAAAGGCGTTGAGCATGCAGCGCTGCCCTCCCTGACTCCGCCGGCTGCTCTCAGCTCCATATACGGCAAAAAAAAGGAACAGGAAAAGGGAGTGCAGTGTGAATACCAGACATACAATGCATTCCTCGCGACTGCACACGCGGAACTTGCTTTTCCCCAGAAAGTGAACCCTCTGCGTGTCCATTAATCGCTCTGTACTGCTTAGCAGGGACAGGGAAGCCAGCACTGAGCTGGCTCCAGCAGCACTTACTGTCTTGTTTAAGTGAATTCCTTTTCTGTAAAGGTCTTTTCTTCTTTGGTGGAATACAGGAGGGAAGGGGGCTGGGATGAGGAAGGAGAAAAGAGCCAGACTGTTCTGAAACTCGCTGTAACTCCTGGCAGGCTACAAGCAGGTAGACTGCAATTACATTTATTTTCTTGTCTTCGTTGTCCAAAAAATCAATCTTGATTCATCATTAGCCTCTGTCTTTAAATTATATATTCCCTGAATAGCATCATCCAGTTAGCGGTAGGCAGAGGGTAGATAAGGGAATCGATCCTGCTGCTTCATTCATGCTCTGGCTTCAGCCTTCCCTTGCGACAATTGCATGCATTAATGGCCAGCTGTTCCAGGGCTGTTGGGTGGGCTGTTGGGTGACCTCAGGTTCGAAGCACCACCCCTATGTTTATTAAACAGGAGTCTTGATTTCTCCCAATTTGCGTGAATTTTGGAAGTTCTGGTTTGTTAGCCTCAGTTTTGGATCCTCTTATGAGTTCAAATGAGGAAGGGCAGGTCAGTCCATCACCTCTCCTGGTTTGCCACTGGCTCATCGTCTGCAGACACCTCCTATAGGTCACAGGAGCTGAGCCACCACTGCAGGTGCAGTGGTTTCCTAGATTGTTTGGAAGGCAAATTGTGGTTGGGAAGCCACAGCAGGGCAAATCACAGCGCAGTCTGCAGGCGGTCTGCCTGCGGCACCTGGGGCCACGCTCACAGGAGCACCTCCAGCCAGTTCTATCTGCAATCACTTGCCAAGAAAAAGCTTTTCCCGGACCAGGGGTGTGACTTGCTTCCCAGTGCGCCTTTCCTTCAGCACTGTTTGCATTTTATGGGGTCAGAAAGCTGGGAGAATAGAGCGACTGTCACTTGGCCAACAGGTGTTTCTGGTGGGGGAGAAAACAGCCACACAGCTTTGAGTCATGTTTTATTGCCTTGGGCTCCACATGCCTGGAAAGCAGTCCTCTGCTGTCTCTTCATAGGTCTTGTGGAGGTGATGATGCGCCTTAATTCCATGTGCTCCTTTCATCTGACTGCTGCACTGTGCTTTCCCATCTAGAGGATGACAGCACTCGAACGAGGCGATGTGTGTAGCTTTGTGAGATTCCCATCTGTTTCTGTAGTTGACATCTGGGTTATTCCATGTTACTTGCCTTCATGCTTTCCTGTAAAACCAGGCACGTTATTAGGACTCAAAATAGTAGCTCCTCTGGGCCATGTTGTAATAGGAGGGTGTTTCGTGATGACAAGTTCCAGCACTGCACGAAGGCAATGCTCTTTTATATATGCAAGAAAATAGCAACAGTCTGCTGGCAGGTCATGCATGGCTCAGCTCTTTGAACTTGTACATTACTGAGTGTATGCTGTCTCTGTTTTCGGAGACTGTACTTTGCAATGAGCTCTGTAAATTATCCAGCGAGGATAATAGAGGAGTTTGTGATGGTAGAAGAAAGAGGAATGAATGGCAAATTTATGCTAATGAAAACATCTGTTGAGTATTCTTGCCACTCATTCCTCATCCATCCTCACACACATCCGGAGGTTGTTTAAAGCCAGGTGGAGTAAGGAGACTTGAGTTTTTTTTCTCTGCCTATACCCTCAGCTTTTGCAAATGTGTAGCTGTGTGTGCAAAGCCAAAACATAGAACCGACTGGTGTCATTTTTCGGCTCTAATTCACATAAGTACATTCGTGACTTAAGGATGCTCTGTGTGCATTTGCCAGAGCTTGCTGGAAAGTAGGCAGGCTTGGTGAGTGTTGAGTTTAGGGTGCCTCAGTGCCTTGACTGTGTGAGCTCTTTTTGATGGTGCTGATATGGGTGGTGGCCGCTGGGTGAGAGCCTGGGCTTTGAAGGACTTGGGGGCACTGCCAGCGTGCCCAGTCCTCACTGGGGAGGGCGGTGGCAACATGGCATGCTGGAGTGGGATATGAGTGGGCATATGAGTGGGAACCCTGCTGGAGGTGGAGGTGTCTGGGCTTTTTGTCCCCAGCACATGCCTTGCTTGTAGAGGGCTTTCAGGTGCTGCACACACCTGACCTGTGTTTAAGGAGCACCATGAAATAGGTGGTTCTTTTTTCCACTTCTGAGGGGATAAAGGGGAGTGAATCTCCCCCACTTGCTTTTCCAATGCAACAAAGCATTGGAACTGGTAGAGAAAGTGTAATGCATGGGCAGCTGGTAAATATTTCTGTAAGTGTTGAGATGTATTTGTTTCCTGAATGTTTACTTCTTGCTGGGAAAACAAACAAAACAAGAAAAACCACCCAGCAACAATGAACATAAAGTAAGCAACATATTTGCACCCTCTAAGTGTGAGAGAGCACTGAGCTTTTTTTGCCTTGTCCTTATTTATGCTTTTTTGTGGTACTGCCTGAAGGTGTCTGAATCCTGTTACAGAATCCTGTAAAACAGCAGTAATAATTGTATGGTGTTCTCTACTGCTATCAGTTTTATAATTATTCATAGACATTTTTTAAAGCCGTGAGGGACTGTCTCTGCACACATCATTGATTTTGCTAATAAAATCTTATATTTTAATGGTACCTTTCATTGGAAAAACATCAACTGCTCCATAAAATTAAGACTCATAATACTGTAGGATGGAACTGTTTCCTGTGTTCTTCACGGAGGGATTGATTGAGATGGATTTATTTGGTCACTTAACAGCCTCTAGACCTCACTGTAAGCCTAGAGCCTGTGGAAAGGCAGCCCAAATCACCATGCTCTGCTCTGCTTCGCTGTGCAGGATGCCACTTTGCCATTAAATACCTTTCTCCCTGTAAGGCAGTGAGAGGCATTGAACTTGCAGTCAGGCAGTCAGTGCTGAGCCGGAGCTCCTTGCTTGTTGAGTTGCAGTCAGCAGGTTGGAGCGTGCCCTTAGTTCAGCTGGTAGAATTTGGGAGATGACATGAGTGTGTATTTTAGTGTATTTATTTATTTAGTGAGTGTGTGTGTTGTATTTCAGGAAATGTTCCATCATGGGTTCGTAGAGCTGAATTGGATTTACTCCGACAGGAAAAGGCCCAGTTGTCTGTAGCAACCTGAAATTGATTCCCCCCTCCCTGCCTCCTGAAAGCTGTTCCCTCTTGAATCATCCCTTTCATTTAATACAGCGAACAGGATGTCCCTGTGTGCTGAAACTTATAATTTCTTTTAATAACAAGTAACCTAGGCAAAAAAACGAAAAATAATCTGATTTGAGAAGCAGCTGCGATTCCATCCTTATTACTGCTTGGCATCGGTGCTTCCCATTCCACCTCCCTGTGCTTCGTGTCAGGCACTGGAGGCTGTCAGTGGCATTGGCTCCTTACTGGAGAGAACCTGTACCTGCGTGCTCGGTCATGCTGGCCTTCCTGTCCCTCTGGCTGTGAGCAAGAAACCATTTCTCCTTGTCCCCTCCATGACTTGTCCCCACTGATGAGTTCTGCACAGAGGGAACGGAGCACTTGCATCTATGCTTGTTGCCATTAGTGCAGGTTGCTCCAGTCTGTGCTGTGAAACGCCTGTCTATTCTTGGTTTGTTTTCTGAAAAGGAAGAAAAAAAAAAATAAGTGCATGAAATTGATATGGCAGAGCCTTCGGCTGCGTGTTCACCTGCCGTCGCTTCCAGAGGAAGCCGTGTCACTCACTGTGCGCTTGTTGGGAAGATTGCTGTTTGATCTTTCTGTTATTTTCACATCAGTCTAAAAATTGGTTTGTTTAATGTGCATCAGCTGAACAGTTCACCAAATAAACTACCCAAAAAGGTTAATCTCCTATTGCTTTTACTGTCAAATGCAACTGTTTCAAAGACAGTAATGAGTGTATCTCTAATGATAAATTTCAGATGCAGAGGTAGCAGAGGCAGTTACAACTATCAGGTGCCAAAACTGAGACTTAGAAGGCTTTTTTATTATTCTTATTCTCCAGAAAACACCATATTTTGTTTATGGCTATAGTACAAGTCTCAGAAATTGAACAGAATTTGTGACTTCATCAGAGACTGTTAATACTCATCTTTTCTGGATTTGATCTGTACTTTAATTTAGGCATTAAATATCTTGAGTTAATGGTGTGCCTTTCCTCTTATCTATTGTTCATAGAAGCATACAATTGTTTGAGTTAAAGGCCATCTGGTCCAACTCCCTGCACTGAACAGGGATACCCACAGCTCCACCAGGTGCTCGGAGCCCCGTCCAGCCTGACGTTGGGTGCCTTTAGGGAAGGGGCACCCACTGCCTCTGGGCAACCTGTGCCAGTGCCTCACCACCATCCTTAGAGTAAAATAACTTCTTCCTTATATCCAGTCTAGATGTCCCCTCTTTTAGTTTGCCATTTTGCCTTGTCAAGAGACCCTGCTAAAGAGTCTGTCCACTTCCTTCTTTTACAGAATTGCAGAATGGCCAGGGTTGGAAGGGACCTCAAGGATCATGAATCTCCAACCTCCCTGCCACATGCAGGGTACCAACCTCCCCATTTTAGATCCTCTTTGTCATTGTTGAGGACCATATTGACCATGAAGCACCTTTTCTTAACTCCTTATCTCCTTAAGTGCTCTCCATCTTTCTAAAACCATAAGAAAGTAAGAAGAACGCTGTCCTGTGTGGTTGCAACCTTGTTTTCCACATGACCTGGCCTTTGTACAGGGCCAGCAAGTAGGGTAAACATTGCTTAGGGTCTAAATAAGCTTCTAAATGTCTCTGTTTGCATTCCTCTCTTGAGCAGAAGCACTGCCTGAGAGCTGGATCTGAGCTGGCTGGGATATGTTGATGTTCCTCGATTGTTGTCTGGGACTTCTGACAGTGGGATATTTGTACTCTTAATGTTTCCTCCCAGAAGTATCAAAGGAGCTAAGGCCACTTTCCAGCATGAACATGAAAGGCATTCACACAGTAGTGCAGCAAGCATTGCCATGGAGAACAAAGGCTCTTGCTAATCACTCCTAATGCCTTTTAAGTTTATGCCTCATTTTTCCCCTTTTTTCAGACAGCCTCCCAGAGTACTGAGACTTCAGCAACTGACTCACCAAATAATTAACAGAAGGACTCTATCTCTGAAACTTTTGAACACCTCTTTTAATTTTCTTAAACCAGCATCCTGGCCAAGTTCCAGTTTTGTGTAATTACATTTGACCTAGCTTAATCCCTTGGCAGTTCCAATTGCATGTGGTAGTCTTCTTGGCTCCCTGTCCTGAGCTGCCATTCAATACTACTTCATGGTTTTCAACAGCTGTTCTAATTTGGCTATAGAAATGGGTGTATATTCCTGGTGGAAGCACTCCTCACATCTATATCCCTTTCTGAACATCCATATCTCTCACTGGCATTTTGGGAGGTAATGTCTCTGATACCACAGGTGGTCTTGTGGAAATCATCAAAGCTATTTGCATCATTAAGTTAGACCTCTGTTTGAACTTCTTCATTAGTTGGCCATCTACATTGCTGAGATTCTTTGAGTTCTACATCTTCAGTACAAGGCATTTATTGCTTAGTCTCCTCAGCTACTGTGTGAGGTAGGGACATTATTGGTGCAGGTATTTGTCTTTAGCCTTGTAACACCACTTCTGTTATCAAGTCTGTGCTAAATAGGAGCATGTCACTTTCCTGTGTTGACAGCAGTTGGGCTGTATTGGGAAGAGAGAAATGATCAAGGAAAGCAAAAGTCCGGGGCAGCTGAGAAGGACTGAAGAGAAAAAAAAAAAAAGAAAAAAAAAAGCATGCCAAGTGGATGCTAACAGCATCCCCTTCTAATGGGAGAATTGTAACTGGACGGAGTACAAGAAATAATCCCTTTGAAGGTGCTGTTGTGGCAAATTGATTGCTTACAAAAATAGGAAAGCAGATGTATTATCACTGCTCTCCCTTGTTGCTTGTTATCTCATGAAATTTGGGATGCTTGTGCTATTCAGAACTCTCCCCCTGCGTTTCCCAACACTGCTTATATAAATCCTCTCTTCTTTCTCCTTTATCACCAAACCCTTTCGTTCAGGAGAAAGATTTCTTTTTGCTATGCAGAGCATCCTGCAGACTGGGAGGTAGGGCATAAGTTGTGCACACGAAAGTTATTCAACCTTTCATTGAATCTGACTACTTTCCTCTGGATCTATCCTGTAATTACACACGCTCAAATCTCAACATAGCTTTGTCTATTGGTTTCAGTGACACTGAAAATAAAATCACTAGTGGTGACATTAAGATTTGTCCTCTGTCACAATAAATAAAGTGCTGGAGTTGGAGCCATCTGATTTTGATGTGTGTTGGCTACTGCGTGTAGCTTGGCAGAACTTCATGCGAAGTCAGTGTTGTCCTGTTTGGTAGAATGAAGATCAAACCCTTGGGGTGGTTGCTAGATAAAATTTGGCGAAGTTTGAGTGGTGGCATATGATGTACCTGCAGTCATTGATGTTGCTTTTGAAGATCAATTTGAGGGTTCAATAAAAGAGTGGGCTAAATTGTAGTTCACGGTTGCTGGTTTATTACTGGACCCTTTGCATACCATCCTAAAAAGAAATCTTTTTTTTCTTCTTCTTTCAGAGTGCCTTATAACTGGGTGTGCCTGACTGCTTCAGCCTTTGGATGTGAGTGCCTTCTCTTGAAACAGCCTTGTGATATCCTCTCTGCCTGTTTTCTTGGGGTAAGAAATGAAATACACAACGCAGAGACACAAGACCAAGAACACACTTTGGGCAAAAGCAAAATGGCAAAGAAAGGGCAGGCCACACTGGTGCCTTGGTTTGTGAATTTTGGCAACAGTGAACTTGTGGAGAGAAGGAACAAACTGTAAATCTGCTCATTGTAAGTAAGACAAATCACAGGCTTCAGTTGCCGCGAGAGAAATTTAGATGAGATGTTAGTAAGTGATTTCCTGCATTGAGAAGAGCTGAGCACTGGATGGACTGCCTGAGGAGCTTGTGGAGTTTCAGTTGTTTGTTGGAAAGGCTTTAGAATCAGTTGAAAAAGCCTCATTGGATGTGCTTTAGGAGAACTGATCCTTTCATGTAGTGGGGAAACAGGCGGGATGACTTCTGAAAAGTCCTTCCAGCCTGCTGAAGGTTAGAAATCAGAGAAGGTGAAATTCTTATCTTAACGATGTTATTCAAAACTGATAAGGTAAAAAGAAAAACTCAGTGTACCTGTTCAGAAGGAATTGCCTGGTCTGGTGATGAGCTTCAAATCTATAGCGATAATCTTTGTTACCTGAAAAATGATGTCCTCCTTCTGGAGTGAAGTGCAAGCATGTGGAAAAGGAGTTCAGCCCTTGGTTTTGGCATGTAATCTAAACCTGTGACAGAACCAGGAGGCCGTACCAATTCTTGTTCCTTTGTAGCAAGTTCTTGGAAGTTTGGGTCTCTTCTGTAATCCATATTAGGGGTCTTCCTCTAATTCTCAGGCAGGTAATCACTCCTGTATAGTTCAAGTGTGAGAGGACAATGCTACAGATTCAGGTAAAAACATAAACCATATGCGAAACACAAGAATGAGAACCAAATGTTTTCTCTTTGGTTCAAGGGCTGATGGGATGGCAGAGTTTCATATTTCTTTTCTTCTGTTGCTGTTCTTCCTTGTGTTTCTTTGTCCTGTCATGACAGCAAATGCAGTGCAGGCTTTTTCTGTGTTCTGTGTTGAAATTGTGTCCTAAGGGTGGCTGCTCACTCAGTCCCCTTGCTTCTCCTTTGCTCCCCCGGGGAGCTGCAGGTGACAAACCTCACATGGACCCAGGCAGCCCCAGTGCCTCTGTGTGATCATTGCCAGAGGAGCAAATTGAGGGTGCTTCATCTTCCTTCTGCAGCCAAGCAGTGTAGTGAGATATGTGTCCTGTGGCTGAGGACACCCGAATATCAGTAGGGAATTCTTAAGCCTCCTGTTGGACTTCATTTGGGATTTGTTTGGTTTCTCTAAATTTGCCTTTCATCCTTGATGTCAGCAAATAGTGATGTCTCCTCTGGAGTTCTTTATGAGTGTCTTATTGTTTGTTAGCATCTTCTGTTTAGCAGAGATAAGCTGTTGGGTCCCAGGGCTGCAGGAACATGGAGGAACCATTCAGATAGCTTTAAAAATGCATATGGTGTCAAGAGAGAAATAAGGGGATGCCTTTCTGAAATCACCTTTAAATGTTTTTTTTTCCCCTTTGAGTTTTAAAATTCTTGCAATTATCTGCTCAAATCTTGAAAGCAGCATGCGTGCATAGAAGGATGCAATTTCCTCTGTGCCCTCTGATCTTTTGATCTCAATCAGTCAAATAAATCCAAGAGCTTGCAGTTCACCTTGTGGTGAGGATGCTTACTTGGTTGAGGGGTTGTGCCAATGGTGCTGACAGGTTTCCAGGCTTGTCCTTTTTTCTTATTATTTTTTCATTTTGACCTTTTGGACTGGTCAGGGTGAGATTATTTGCAAAGAATATACATATGCCTGTCAGGATTGGAGTTAACATTCAAGCATTGCTGCTTAGCAAAAGAAAACAATATGCCCAAGCTGAATTTACATTTCCCTCAAGGGTTGAAAATAATGACCAGACTCGGAGCTGAGCCCTGCTGTCTCTGTGGGTTGCCTTGCAGCACACAGCGGTGGTGCAGTGCTTGACTTGCCGGCTCGACCTGAAGATCTGGAGCCTGGCACTTCGTACTGGGGCAAACCTGGGGCAGAGGAGCCCCGAGGTGCATCTCACAGCTCTCAGAGGTATAAATAAGCTCAGTCAATTCTGTAGTTTTATTTGAGTGATTTTGCAACTGAAATTGTTTTTTTTTTTTTTTTTTCTAATGCTGTGCTCTGTGCTCTGTGCCTACATCGGCAAATGAGGTCTTGTGGAACTGCCCTGACCTACGTATCCTCCAAAGCAGTCCTCTTTCCTTCCATAAACATAAGAAGGGATGTCCTGACTTGAGGCCATGCTCAAGAAAGTCCCTGTGTGTTTTGTGCCGGGAGTGTGGGCAGCTCATGTGATTTTTTTTGTGTGCTTTGGAAATAGCTTGTTTCGGTGGGCAGCCGCTTGGGTTTTCCCCATTGTTGATATTCATCGAAGCAGTTCCTGGATGGCTCCTGTCTCGTGTTTTCCACAGAGGAGGTTCGCAGCATCCAGCAGCAAGAACCTCGATTGTCTGTCAGGAGAAGTAATAGTGTCTTATTGATGTTTCTGCAGACCTGTCAGCGGAATTAACTTCTTTGGGTGAGAGCAGTAGGAGCAGTGAGGCTGCCAGACAGCAGGCTGTTATTTAAGCCACACCAGTGTACTGTGTAAGGATGGTCTGTTGATACAGCCCGATCGTGGATGTAAATACAGCTTATGTCAGAAGCACGTGACTATATTGAGGTTGTTTTTGACTTCTTTCATGGGTGAGCAAGTGAAAGCACAGCACGAAGCCCACAGTTGGGTCAGAGGCCATCTCACCTGTAGGTTTAGAGGGCAAAACCATTCAGCAGTACAGGAGTTCAGTGTAGCTCAAACATGAGAATGCCTTCTTCCTGATCCAAAAGGGACTGGAAGTTAGTGGCAGGGGTAATAGGCACCCTGAATTAAATCATGTGGAGGCACGAGAAATAGCAAGGTATATTTGAAAATATCCATTGCATATATATATTCCTCTTAAAAAACATGTTAAAGATGCTATATCCATAAATACTAATAAGGCTGTTTGATTCCAATTTTCAGGTAAGATTAACATTTTATTGAGATTATATCTGTCACATTCAATGCTTTAGTGTACCATCCTCGCAGTCTTATTAGCATAATTGCAGTGCTTAAGCAACAATAAAAAATTCAACAGTAAAATAGCAGTTAGCACAGGCAATTTGTTATCAAAAGCTTTTACTTAAAGACAGCTTCTGAGCGTATTTATTGTCAAGTTAGGGCTATACATTATTTTTATTTAGAAAAACAAGAGGGAAACGATGTAGGGTTTTTTTAATAGCTAAATCAGAAGGCCTGATAATTGTCCAAGGCCTTTTTTTTTTTTTCTTCTTTCTTAAAAACTCTCAGTGAATGCACTTGGGGTGGGAAGGCAGCATAGCAAAACCTCAGGTCTGGAGCAGGTTGTGATATTTGGAGCTCAGCCGAACAATATTGATGGCTCCTCACAGCATCCTGAGTGCCCCTTTAAAGCACTCTCCCCATGCGCCAGGGTCAGAATACCGATGGCTATTCAGGGCCCCTACTGATGGCACAGCCCCTGTGGTGTGCTTGGGCAGTGACGCTGCTCTTTCCAAGGGTGCATGGATTGATGGTGGCTTTGGGGGCTTTGGGTGATCCCGCTGTTTTTGTTCTCCCTTTGAGGTCACATTAGAGAGTGTTTTGTTTTTCCAGATCTGTAGCTGTGATGTGCATGGGCTTCTGTGCACACAAAGTCATTGGCTGCCAGCGTGGCAAGATTTCATGGATGCATTATAATTTATAACAAATGGTATTTTGGGAGGGGCAAGTTTAATGTGGGTGTTTAAAATAAGAAGCTGTAGCTCATAAATAAATAAAGAAGTAAGGTTTAACAACTTGAGAAGTGCTAAAAGAAGAGGTCTGTAAAGGAAATGGTGTGTTGGGTGAGAGGAGCAGTTCTGGGGGTGCCATGCATAGGGGATGTTGGGGAGCCGCTTCATGGGCTGCGCTTCTGCTCCCTTCATGGCTGCTGGGGGAGTCTGGAGACAGATGTTACAAAGCTTGCTGGAAGCTGTTACTCCCTGAGACTTGACACAGTGCCAGAGCTCGGCTTTCTGTGAAAGAGAGCTGATGGAGCCTCCTGCAGAGAGGGGTCCGGCTCACCTCGTGTCAGGTTGAGATGCTCCATGTTGGGTGGGGAAATGTAGACATGAGTCTTCTGCAGACCTTTGAGGTGACAGTGAGCAGTGTTTAAGCTGTCGTGTTTATTTGTGTGAAACGTGTCTTCCTTCTGTCTCAGTTTCCTTTGCTGTTTGAGGGTGTTTTCAGACCACTCCTCACTGGAGTTGGCTCCTCCACACTTTCCAGATTCTGCCTGCCTTCCTCTGATAGGCACTCGTAGTTGCCCTCATCTCTCCTCAGACCTCTGCATGTTGCCAGCATCTCTGTCCTCCTGCCCCCCATCTCTGAAATCTGGGGTTTCCCAGATATCTTCTGGGCATCCTTTTCCTTCTCCTCCCTCCTCCTGGAAGACTTGCTCTGCCATGTTGTGCTTTTCCAGTCACTGCTCTTTCAGAGGCCACTCTTCCATCTTCTCATCACGGGACTGTTGGTAGGTGGTACCTTCTGTTGAAAGAGCTGTTCCACCACCTCAGTCATGTTTGCAGCTTGGACAAACAAGGGGAAACTTGTCTGTTTTTTTGCTCCCAGTTTGACTGTTACTTCAGCTCACTTTGTGAGGAGAAGTGAAGGCAGCACTGCTCTGGGGGAGAAGCTCGTGCTCATAGTGAAACAGGATGTGCAAGCAGGTTGTAGGAATTGGGAAGGGAGCACATGGAAACAGGTGAAACTAAACTGGGCACATATTAGAGAAGTGATGTTCTCTTCACAAACACCTTCTTCTGTGAATATGTGACATTTCAAAGGAGCTGGTTGTTTCAGATCCCCTTTTTTCTTTGGGTACAAAAACCCACATTATTCTTTGGACATACAGAGAAACTGTATGTTTTGGACTCTTGAGTAGTCATCAGTACATTGGTACTTCGCTCACTCTCACAAAGCTGCCAAGTTCTGCATAGTATTTAGGCTTTCTCAGCAACCAGATATCTTGGTGATGTTCCTGGGAAGAAGACCGAATACACAGAAACTGACTGTGGAGAACTGAACTTCCAGAGAACTTCACTTGGAATGGAAATTTGGCTGTGATTTGAGTTACAGATGAAATGTGTTCTCTGCCTCCACGAGGACTCACTGATTCTGCCCAGAGAACACGGAGATTCCTGTATGGTCCCTGCTATTGCCCCTTCTGGCTCTGCTGTCTGGCTTTATGGTATCCAACGTGTCAGCTGCTGAGCATCTCCTTGCACCCAGCCTTGTAGCCCAGCAGTGGTGTGTGCCTGCTGCTGGGACCAGGGCAGCACCCCTGTGGGTGCCCCTACATGCAGAGGGTTCCACACTTATGGGAAGAGCTGGGGTGCTTCCTTAGGGTGCTGGCATGATTGAAGGCATTTCCTTGTAGCTCCCACTGGAGATGTATAATCCTCCAGTAGCTTATATAGGAAACACCTCCCAGGTTTCTTGTACAGCCTCTGGCTCAAAGCAGAGTTAAGCTTTAGAGTTAGATGAGATTGCTCAGAGCTGGTCATGGCAGCAGTAGGGCAATTGCAAGGGATGATGGCCAACAAGAAGTGACTTACTTTGGGCATAAGCACTTGTTGTGTGGTGTCAAGGGAATGGATTGATGAGGTTTTTGGGAGAGGGTCCATGTGGACAGTCAGTCCAGGGTCTGTACATTCCCATACACGGAACTGCATCAAATTCCCCTTGAGATGTTCTGGCAGGGTAGGGTCAGCAGCCAGGAGTCCATGGATGGACACACCTTCCTCGAGTAGCAAAGTGCAGGCATGCTTCTTGCAGGAGAAAAATTGGCTGAAAGAACTTTGCAGTGATAAATGTCTTAAAAATACTTATGCTGGAATTTGTAAAGCCTGTAACATCTGTTCTCAACAGCGCTTTGATCATGCTGTGGGGCTTTTAAAATGATACTTCCATGAAATAAGTGAGATCCTTATGGCTGCAGGATTCCTTTCAGTGCCCTTTTTTTTTTTTTTCATGGAGCAAAAAGGCAAATTTCACGGGGAACATTACATGACTTGAAACACATATTTTAATGGTTAGTATCAACCAAACAATGTTTTATTAGGTGCTAGGAAAATGTTCCAGTTACATACCCCAGGAAGCAAAGCACTCCCATTTACTTTTAAGCGTATGGGAGCTGCACTTTGGGGGGGGGGGATCCAGAATTCATTGCTTGTATTTTACTGTATTTAAAACCAAAACAAACTCACTGTGAAACAAGCTTAAACGTTCTGCAGTTGTTGTTAGAAAGGGGCTTTTTTAGGTTTTGTTTGCAGGCAGAGCTGCAGAGGTGCCAGGGTCAGCACGTTTGTGGAAGGATAACGCTGCTAACAATTATAGGACAATTTGCTTTCCTGCGTGTGCACCATTTTTGGATGGAATAACTTTTTAGTCATCTGCTTTTCTCTGAAGAGTCATCCTTCCCTTGTCATTTTAGCAGGCTTCTGCGCGTTGCTTTTCAGGCAGCTGTATGTCTCGGGCTGAAATGTTGTGATGTTGAACATCTTCAGTGTTTTATGGAGCATGGAGAGCTCTGATAGCAGAGCTGCGTTCTGCTGCTCCTCGCAGCGTGACATCTGACAGGAGAATTTCATGATGCATCATCTGCTTTCTGCTGCTCTGCCTTCGTGTAAGGAAATCTCCTGGGCCAGGTTTGCAGAAAGCAGGCCTGGAAATGGGTGTTGTGGGAATCATATGCATACAAAAGTAACGCCCTAAGCTTGGCTGCTGGAGAGAACTGGTGGCCATCCATCACTGGGGAACGGAGCTCTCCATCTGCATTCTTTGAGGAAGCTCAGGCCACGTTTCCAGGCAAGTTCACTGCAGAGGATGCCCAAGATTGCACAGAACTTGATAGTTTCAGAGCTGGAAGTGGGAAAGTTGCATCATTGCCTGAGTGCATCCATGCCTGCAGTGAGGTGAGGTTGCCATAGATCCCACAGAAGCCAGAGCATCGCAAGAGAGGGGCTGAGCTGGGGGATGCCATGCTCAGCCCCACATCTTTGCTTGGAGCAGCTTTGTGCTGAGCTCTGCCGATGTACACACATTGGGAAGGAGCAAGAAACGAAGATGTGGAAATAAAGGAGTCTGCTTTTCTGCTGTGTTCACATGGGTCATCTCCTTCACACCCCTTCCTTGCTCCCACTGCCCCTTCCCTCCACTGTATCCATCAGCTCTCCACAGGAAACAGGTCACAGTCTCTTCATTTAAAGTCTGCCAAATCTGTGAAAGGAGGAAAAATTACAGTCATAAATAACAGAGTACAGCTTTCTAGTAAGGCCGCGTGTGTCAGGGGTTAATTTATGGACACTAAATTGTTTAATTAATTTCTGCAGCACCTAACAGGTGAGCAGGCTGCTTATTACTATGACATCAATTTATAGCATTTTTTCCTAGCTAACACCTGTGACTCAGTTCTGTTACATGCTCATACTATCTGTTAATTATTTACTGATGATTTAAGTACGGCATGCAAACAAAATGCTTTTATGATGGAGGCTGCACTGAACATGTAAGATTCTTGTTATTTATGCCACTGTACCACTAGATACAATCCCACAGAGATCCTTGAACCCCTTACTGGGGGGCAAGAGGCAGCCTCCTGCCCTGCAGAGCTCACACACAGCAGGGCTGGTGAATGACTTGACAACAGTACACAAGTAGATCTGTGTCCTTTGCTCCTTTGCGGATTGGTTTCTGCCATTTTGAGTGGCTTTTCTGGGTGGCACACAAGAAATTCTCCTCTACAAGGGCTCATTCTCCTTCATTAGCAATGGTAGAAGGAAATGTTTTTAAAAAGAAACGCTGTGTGATGTCTCCCCCTCCCCCTTTATTTATTTAATTTTTTTAAAAATAAAATAGCATGAAAGTCAAGTAGCAGATCGCGCTCTGACTCAGCTGGTAACTTATGATCCTCTGCTATTTTTGTAACATTTTCAGCTTATGACCAGATATTTCTAATATTAGAACATTGCCATAGAAAGTGTGTCAGAGTCCCAGGCTGCCAGAATGTATCACTGCGCAGAATATACATTTCTAAGCAGTGTGCAGGAGTAGTCCACTAAGTTCTTTGTTGTGGTTTTAAATTGCTGCAATTTCATTTTTTGATTCACTTAGCAGAGCGCAGAGCTGCCTTTTGTTCCTCGTGCGGTCGGACGCCGAAGCCCCATCCCCAGCTGTGCCTCTTGCGGACCAGAGTGCAGAAGGGGAGGCAGCAGAGTTGCTTTGCTGGTAGTTTTTCACCTGGTGTAGACAGCTGTAAGTCAATTCAGGCCATAGTGACCGTGTGGATTTTATGGAGGTTGAGAATCCAGTCATACAGCCTGTGTTTTAGTACGGAGGCAGCTCTGGAGATGGTTGTCCTGTTCTAGGTAGGCAAGAAAATACATGCCAAGTCTCTCTAAGCTGAAGAAAAGCATGTGAGAACAAATAAACATCTGTGTTCAAGTACAAGAGAAGGCGATTACTGAGGAAATCTCAGAGTTTACAAGTAGGATTTTTTATAGGTTCAAATCCGCTGTGGTTTCAGAGTACCTAAGGACACTTAAAATAATGAAACTCCAGACAGTCCAGCCCAAACACGCATGACACAGAGCAGCAAAGCAATCATTGTGCTTAGCACTGCCAATCAACTGGCTAATGCAACAGCTGCTCTGGGACTTTGCATTTAATTTTTGTCTGGATAATGACGAGGAACACAGGGTTAATGGTCTGTGTCCGGTTTCCCTCCAAAGTGCTTTATTTGCACTTTGTGGCTATTTTTCATGGTTCTTTGCAGCAGCTCAAAAATGTTAACTGACCTGAAGAAATCAACAATGAATGCTTAAAAAAATCAGACAGAAAAGCTGGAAAGGATGTTGCTTTCTAGCTTCTCTTGTGAACACCTTGTACTCAGACTCCCTTTGATTAAGTCACCAGTAAAACCTATTCACATGTACTCCAATTAAAATTTAATGAAGCAAGAGGATGTATTCATATACGCTGACTATGCGGGAGGAATAGATTCCAGTAACTCAGCTCAGCATGCCCTTGCTTAGCATTCAGGGCTCGGTTTACTAGAAAGCTCCTCTGTGGCCATTGAGCTCATCTGGCACAAGCAGCCCTCCAGATCTGCGTTCTTGCAGTAACAGAGAGAGGCGGTGATGGCTCATATAGGAAGTAGCTTGGCTATTTTGTATGTCAGAGCTTTAGGGTGAAGCCTGGCTTGGCTGATTGCAAGGGTGAGGCAGGGCTTCTGTCCTAATGTGCTCCATAGGAAGGGCTCTGGGAGTTGCTGGATGCATGCATTAGTTACATCTGCCCTCGTGTCAGAGCTCCCGTCAGACGGCAATTGAATGAGTGGAGTGTCATGTAGCAGCAAGGGAAGCCCTGTCGGCCCTGATTTATAGGTTGAGAAACTGCTGCTCAAGTGGAGGCTGTATGACAACTTAACCAGAGTCAGAAAATAGCCAGGCTTTTAGTGCCTCTGCCTTTGCTGCAGGTTCACTGGCCAGTTGTTTTGGTGCTTGCATTCCCAAAGGATTATCACCCTGCTTTGCACAACGTTTCGCTTCTAAAAACCTTGCTCCCACCAGTGGGGAACGCACAGATGTCTGCTTGGGCAACAAAATTACTTTCCAGGAGTGGTGCAGAGCCATGCTTACTTCCACGGTCTGTCTTCCCTGTGCTTCTACCTCTCAGTCTGCTGCAGAGTTCCTGCATCGTCTTGCAGCCAGGGACGTCGAAGGAATGGTGCAAAAGGATCTCATCTGCACTTTTGCATCACTACGGTGGGAATGATCAGCTCCTGCAGGGACTGACATCCCTCCTGAGTGGATTGTGTCCATGGGGTGATGCGGTGCAGCTCTGTTAAAGGGCATTTTTGGATGCGCAATGAAAGATCCTGCTGTTATCTCAACCCTTAGTAACAGGCTGGGCAGCAGAACGGAAATGCCATGGTAGAATTTGCCTTTGGTGCTGACCCTTGCATGACAAGCGAGACCTCCTCATCCCCAGACCTTTGTTTTGCCTATAGCCAGAACACAAAGCAGCACTTCATTGCCATGGCTGGTTGTTCTGAGCCGGGCTGGATTCAGTGACAGAGCTGCAGCGGTATTTCACGTGTACTGGCTTTCCAGTTAGTGTCCTCTGCAGTCCCCATTCAGTCCTGCTGAAGCCCTCACTCGTTTTGCTGTAACAAAGCATTGAAGAAGCCTTCGAGGGAAGATGTGAATCTGGAGCTGAGATCTTGTGTTTCTTTTTTGGCCTTGAAAGCTGCCCTTGGAACAGTAAGCATGAGATTTCTCTTGAAACCTTCTTTGTGTGTCTTTCTGAAGAAATAGCTGGAAGGAGAGGACCTGTCGGTTGAGCTCTGAATGAGAAACCTATTGGCTCCGAGTATACTGGGGACATTATTTAAGGTCAGTTGATCTGCGAGAAGGCACGACTTATCTAACGCAGCCTAAGGTTAGTTATGCAACAGACGGGCTGTTCTTTGTTGTGAAGAACAACTTCAGTGTGTGCCTGTGCAAATCAAAGGTCTTGCTGAAGGCGGGTTGTGTTCTGGCTGGAAGCCACTGGGTGTCCTCCTCTAGTGATTTTCCTCTTGTAGTTATCACTGCAGAAATCTGAAAAGGTTTCCAGTGGGAATGCGCTCAATAGTTGAGTGCTGCTGGAGCAGAACTGCTGGGAGAAGTGTGCTTTGAGTGGTGGTGTTGGGACCATGAGCACGTGGGATGGCTTTAGAGCAGACTTCATTTCTTTCTCTTTTCTTTTGAACATCTCTGTGTCATAGCCTAACTCACTGGACTGTCCAGATGCCAGCATAACGCAGTGTTATCAAGGCAGACACCAAAGAGGGATGTTTTCTGACTACTCAAAGGAGAGCTATAACCATTTGCCATTTGTATTGGTTTGAAATAGGAAATGTGCAGTGTGGCACTGATGCATCCTTTCATGGAGAATCTTTCTTCCCTTTCGTATGGAAACACACTGCCCAATGGTTCCGTTCTCTCTCCTAAGAGGTTCAGTGTTAGCCAGCAAATCAAAGAGGGGGATTTTCCTTTAAACTTGGGGTTGGTCTCCCAAGCAGTACCAGCAAACAGATTTGGGTTTGGTCTTTTCTGCCTAGTGAGAACTGGTAGTGCACAGAAAAACACAATTTTCAGCGATGTTGTCATGGCAGTAGGGAAGAAGGAGCAAGCAGTGTGGTGGTCCTGGTGGCTGTGCCTGGGTGCCTTGGAGATGGAATGCCCTGGAGCTGGTGACAGTGTTCATATCCCCCCCCCAGTGAAGGTCTGGACTGGGGACCAGAAGGGTTTTTCCTACTGGCCTCCTACTCTGGAAGTCTTCTGGGTGGCTCTCCCTTTGAAGCATGTGAAGGTGTTAGTTAATTAGGGGCTTCCTTTGCTTCACAAAATCAGATTCCTCCTTACCTCTTCTCAGCATCCAAAGTGATTAGCAGTTTCTGTAAATCCAGGCGTATGGATTTTATGAGGACCCCTGGCAGTCAGGGCTGATTGTGCTCTCCCCAAGTGTTTCTTAAGTAGTAAGGAATCAATGTGTCGGGAGGAACTGTGCCTGACATCTATTAATTACAGTGGCCCCTTATGTCTAGTGTACCAGAAAGGGCTCTGAAAGGCAACCCCTTTGCCCTGGTTAATTGATAGAAAAACAAATGGGCACAAATGAAAGTCAGCTGGTTCCAAGAGAAAATGAAATTTTGTAGTTGGAATGGGAAGGAGCAGTGATGAAAGGAAATAAAACATACAGCGGCATAAGATATTTGACTCTAAGAGATCCAGTAAATAGTCCCACCAACCCTGCCATGCCTCATCCCAAATGCTGGGGAATGAAACACGTCCTTGTGCTGCACCAAATGAAGGCACTGTGATACGTGCTTGGTGAGGGATAATTGCTCTTTTCTTCCTATAGACCTTAGAGGAGGCAATTTTGAAGCTTTAGCATACAGACTGCTGCAGTACACATTAAGCTGGATGTGACATCAGTGTTAAGAATTGTGGCACTTGTGGTTACAGCTTTGGGATTCCTTATATTTACTTTCTAGGGAACTAAAATTCAAAGCAGCTTTATGGCTGTCACGAGAACTTTGTCAGTTTCCAAAGAGGTGGGTAAATGTGCATTGACCTTTATCTAATATGTCCATATCCTGTTTTCTTTGTATTCCCAGTCAAAGGAAATAGGTTAGACAATTTTTTTTAACTGTTAAAGTAGTAAAGTTATTTAACTCCAAGACAACTTCTGTTTTTTTTGTTTTTTTCCTCCAAAATAAAGATAGTGATTTGTTATCCAAGAGCAGAAGTTTTCCTACAATTACTATTATGAGCTGAAGTACAGATTTAATAACAGCATGCGCTATCTGCCACTAGTGCTGTAAGAAGACCAAACCCTGGGCTGCTGGAACAGCTGCAATTTGTGAATTGCAGCGATGCTGTGGTGCTTCATATCCTTCTCCAGTGCTGGGTGTGAAGCAGAGGATGGGAAGGGGTTCTGCTCATCTATCCCTGACCGTGGGAATGGAACAGGATCCCTTCCCATCATGCTTCTGAACGATCTCTTCCTTCTTATTTTCTTGAATTTGTGTTCAAAAATAATGCAATCTCTTCCTTCCTAGGACTGAGGATCCTTTTGATGAGCTGTGATGGATCTCTTACTGCCTTAAAAGACAAACATATTTTCCACTTTTTAAAATGTGTTTTGCTAAATGTGTATTTCCGTCAAATTACAGTTTCCTCCAAAGCATTTTTCTATATATAGAAAATGGCATTCCACGTCTTAGACCTTTGTTAACAGCTATTCTGCTAGCTAAATGCCACTGAATTAAAAGGAAATAGAAATAAAAAAGAAGAAAATGATATATTAGGATATAGATTTTAGTTGACCATTTCAATCCTAGGTAGAAGAATTCCTCCTCTCTTTTGAATGTTGAGATGTTCTGGAGATGACTGCCCTGCTATTTTATCTTGTAGGACATTGTATTTCCCTAACCCTGTCCCTGTGTGTAAGGATGCTCTCCTTGTATTGAACTGAGCTGCAAAGCATAAAATAGAGGCATCCACTTACTACATGCTGTACAAAATGGTAGAACCTTGCAGCAAAACTGTTTTCTTGCGGAAGAGCTATCAAAGGAAGCAGGCTGCTTTCAGGCTACAGTATACTCATATTTTATTCTATATATATATATTTAATTTTTTATTTTATAGTACTGCAGGCAGTAGTTGCAGCCCTTACCTTGAGGCAGTGCCTGGAGGAAGGAGCTCTGCAGCCTCTCTGAGGGCTGCACCGCTGGAATCTGTGCTCCCTTTTGCCTTGGTCCTTGCCCTTGGCCAGAGAAGAGCTGGGTCACCTCTGCAGGACCCCTGCTAAAGGAGCATGCTGCTGGATTTGGCACCTCGGCTTTTGGAGCTGACCTCTAAAGAGCCCAGACTAACGGGGTCACTTCAGACGTAATCTGTCTAATAAAAGCTGCTCTTCCAGATTCTTGCCCGGAGAGGCCAGAACCACTGTGCACACAGTGAGCTGATGCCAGGCACTGTCAGTGCTGGATGGCTGGAGAAGTTTGGGCATCTCTGGGGGCACTGCAGGATGTGAAGAGAACCTTCACCCCGCATGCAGTGCTCCAAATCCTGCTTAGGTTATTGGAGAGGGAAGGTACTTGCATCCAGCAGTGCTGGTCAGTGAATTTTCCTGAGGGAACAGAGAGGCAGAATAGGTTTTCCTGGCATCTCTAATAGCTGGCTGCCAGAGCTGGTGTTGTGTTGCAGGTGAAAATCTCTTTTGCTAAGGAGGCTGTGGTCAGCTGGAGCTAGGTTCTACTTCCTGAGAGCTGTATGAGAGTGGTGAACTTCAGCAGAAGTTTTATTATCACATTCGTTTCCATAGAGATGTTTGGAGCCATTCCTGGCATTGGGTTAAGCTGCAGCAGCAGTGCGAGTGAGCTCGGTGCTGGTGCTTTGGGGAGGGGCAGGCCAGCTGATGGCTCTGCTAAGGTGTTGGGGTGGGGGGGAGGTGACATTAGAATAAACTAAGTTGTTCCCATGGTCTGCTTGTTGCATCAGGTCTGTCTTTGTGGGATGTTACTTTGGAATGCATGCGACATCATCAAACTCGGAGAGATCCCAGGGTCTGGAGAGGCTCTTGCTTGGAGAAAGCAGTGGGGAAACTGAGAGCCCTTGAAATTGTGGACGCTGGAGTTCCATAGTCACTCTAATCTATTATGACTTATAAGAACTCTTTGCGTTTAGTGACTACCCTCAATTTAAACATTTGATCAAATAGCTGAAAAGCACATTTTGAATTGCCTTGTGTTAACCCAGATTTACCTACTGCCATCTCCCAAGTACTGGGGCTATTCATAGGGAGTACTGGAAGGTTTCAGCAGTCCTGCTTCAGCTTAGAACCAAGAAGGCAATATTTGTACGGTCCCTCTCTGTGCTTCTCTTTCAAACACATCCTTTTTGGCATGTTTGATAATGACATCAGGTAAAGTCACTGCATGGCTCGAATGTTGGCACTTTGATTTCCATGACTACGGTTGTGTCTATGTAAGCCATTACGGCGTAATGGCTTTTGCTGGGTGCTCTTACTGGCAAGGAGAGGTGGAGGAATGCAACTTGTGGGGGATTATGTACACCCGTCACAGCCTTTTTTAGATCGCAGTGCTTGACCTCTTACTTATCCCATAAAGGAGCCTCTCCAGCAGTGGCTAATCCGAGGGTTTATGCAGGCAGGCTGAAAGCCAAGTCCTTCTGGGTGGGTGCAAGAAGCATCAAGGCGTTCAAACGATTGTGTCCTGGCTTGCCTCAACTAATCTCAGTTGAAGCAGCTGAAGGACCGGGTATAACACACTGTTATGCCACCAGTGCTTAATCAGTGCCAGAAAGAACATGACAGACCATTAAAAATATCTGTGTGCAGAGTGCTAGGCAGCTCCAGAGAGGTACAGAACTGAGGCACGGAGAGTCCCTGGTGTTCTGTGTCAGGCTTGGACTTGAGAACTGATCAGATGACTTGCCATAGGGTTAAAATGCTTGCTGTGGGCAATTCTCTCTTCCTCGTCAGAAATACTTAATTTTCCGGTTGTTGTGCTATCTTTATTACTGGATTGATGTTCACGTTGTAGCAGAAGGTGAAGTCCCTCTCTGGGACCTTCAGCGTGGTTGACAAAGACGCACTTCTCTGAGAGTCACAGAAGCAGCGCAGTCAAGGATCCTGGAGTAGAGCACGTGGCTGTAAACAGCAGTCTGGAAGATGAACTTCTCCGGCTAAAACATCAGTGCTCTCATCTGGTGTATAGAGGGTCAAACTGCTATAAATGGCACGATTCAGTCTGATGCTGGAGCCAGCCGCTTACCCATCTGCACTACTGGCAGCGTCCTTCCAGTTTAGAAGGGTTCTTAAGTAATGTTTGCTTCGATTGGAAGAACTGTATTCATGCTGTGCAGCAGGGACCCAGAAAAACAACAACAACAACAACCTAGTTCTAAATATTTTGATTACTTTTGAAAATTGTAATAATCTAATCGTAGTAAATAGCACAATATTGATGTGTAAACACAGGTTCAAATGTTGCTCAGTGATTTTACCCACTGTGTGTAGCGCCTCGGGACCCCTTTCATGGATTGCAGCCCAATTCTAGCTGCTTTTTCAAACGCAAAATCAGTCCTTTTCTCCAAAGAAAAGCTTATTAATGAGTCTGTGAACACACGAAGCAAGCACAGATAGACTTGGTGATGTCTTCTTCTGTGAATTTGGGCTGCATTACGGAGCGTTGCTGGCAAGCTTTCCAGTATTCGTAAAAGGTCTACACAGGGTGATAAAATCTTGTTGTTGGGAAAATTGGGCTAATTTGGAGATGGAGGGGCGTGAGAACAAAAGATGCTTTACTGTAAATTGTAGGTAGATAACAACAGAAACTCAGATATTAGAAGAAACTGGGTATCGCACAAACCACACACTTTCACATCACTAAAACAAGAGCTGTGCTCGCATAGAAACACGAACCTCTTTGCAAACCGCAGAAAGTAAAAGGGAGCACTCCTGTTTCATTATTGATCTAATTGCTCTTTTCTTGATATGAGAATAGATATGAAATGCTCTTGAATATTCCAGCATGTACAAAAAAATATCTGTCATTTTTGGAAACTTTTAAAGACACAGCACATACTGTCAAATAGCAAGGCCATTTAGTGTGGAGAGTTATGACTGGCTGCCTAATGCCACCTAATTGTTCTTCTGGAATGGAATATATTAGAGCTTTGGTGAGAACTTTCCACTCTTGAGTGATATGAAATGAAGAGAGTTTAGCCCGTGTTTTACTGTGACTAAACAGTTTTGGATGCTCAGCTGGTGTGGTCTTTAAGTTTGTCTTATTTTAAGAAAACCATTCTCTGAAGACTGAGCACTTTGGGAAGCCTCTGTGTTGGGCACCCCCTAAGCTCCCTTGCATCCCAAAGGGAAGTCTCTCCCGTCCAACCCAGATCCATGGTTCTTTGCAGTCTTTGCCTTTGTAAGTTCTTTCGTTTGGTTTTACAATTCCATTTAAGACCCGGTTTCCCAAATACCGTGTAAACGTGGGCCTGTGGGACTCGTGCGAAATGTGTGCGATTTCAAAAACTTGTAGTGTTTGTGTGTAAGAACAAACATGCATACGAATGAGGTTCCTGGATCAGCCCAGCAAGGGCTGGATGAGTTTCAGAGATTTCAGTCTGGCGAGGCGTGCGCGTCTGGGGGGGAAGCTGTGAAGGTGAGCATCAGGCTGTGCTCACCTCCGTAATTCACAGCACTGTTTCGTTTATGATCCCTACCAGCTTTGCTGCTCTCTCTGCCAGCTCTTGCACCTCCAACTCTTTGCTGTGGTGTGGAACTGGGTGAGATCTCAGTGCCGGCTGCCAGAGGGATGGGGCTCTGGGGCTCTCCTTGAGGGTTTGTGCACTGGTTGCTGCAGCCCCTCTCTCCCTTGGTTTCTGCAGTTTCCTTAAGATCTCTATCAGCGCTGTCCTGGGCTGTGATGCTGGAAGTGTGTTTGTGATGGTAGCTTGGGGTTCTTGGCTAGAACTGCACAGTACCTGCTCTTGTAATGCATAGCTCATCCTAAGCACCCAAGGGAAAGGATGAGAGAAGCAAGATGCAACCTTTAATAAAATGTTTTTGAAGCACTTTAGTTCCTTTAAGAACTAATTTTCACTTCCTAAAGTCTTCAGCACTTCAGAACGGTCTAGAGACTTGCAGAAAAGGTCACTTCCAACAATAACTGATAATAAGAGGTGGAGAGGACGGGGGACTTCTCTCGATAGCTCGTTCTTTAGACATCTCAATGACTTGTTTGATGAATCAGCGATGAATCTTTGCCTGGATCCCCTGGCAATTCACTTTACCTGTAAATCATGTTCAGCTCATTGTAACTTTCCTTTCTTGCTTATTGATTTTTTTTTTCCCTCCTCAATAAAAAGAAATGAATTTGTTCTATTTAAACCAAGATGAGGGTGAGTCTCCGACTTGCAAGAACATGACTGCGTGGTTGGAGAGAGGTCACTTGTACAGGGCAGCGGCTCAGCAGAACTTGTCCAGATCGATGCTTCACCGTGCGTGTTCCTTTTAAGGGAATTTTCCCTCGAATTGTCATGCAGTCCCAAGGCACTAGAGACAAACTTGCACAAACCCATCCAAACGTCAGCCTGTCAGAAATGCAAAGAACGCGTTGGCTTTGGGTCTCTGTTGCTGAGCCAGTAGAAGAGGAGGTAGACATTTGTTTTAGGCAGATCAGACCAAGCCCTGCTCTGAGTTGTTTGCATTTGTGTGCAGTTTTTTTTGTTTTGTTTCTAGAATGGCAACTGAATATAGAACACAGTGTGGGAAAAGATCAAGTTAAGTTCCTTTCAGAAAAGCTTTATCAGAGACTTGCCAAAAAAAAAAAAAAAAAGAGAAAAGAAAAAGATGATGATCTTGTTCATTGGTTCCTCAGCGCTCAGAACAACCACTGCTTTGGAGTCAAGGTGAATTGTTGATGAGCTTGTAGGCTTAAATGGATGTTGCCAAGATGCAAGTAAACACTCTGCAAGCCTCCAGATGCTGCCAGGAGGAGAAACAAACATTTAATGCTGGAAATGTGCAGATTGCTTGTTCAGGGCCCCTTTCCTGAAGGATTTCTGAACTTCTTTGTTGATATTTCACGCCAAAGGCCTCGGTTTGAGCTGAGTCTCTGTTAAAGACTGCTGTAGCAAAAGGCCTCTTCTACCTGCAGTGAAGTAACAGCAGGAGCTGTGCTGGAAAGGGCGAAGGGGCAAAGGAGAAAGGGTGAAAGCAGTGCTTTGATCAGGATTTCAGCAGAGCTGGTGATAGGCAACTCCAGCCTTCTGAAGATAGAAATGTTAAGCAGTAAGAGCAGTACGCTGCCTTCCCCCAGACTGCTTCTACCCACTGTGTGTCAAGAAGGGATATTGCTGTGCATCCAGGACGGGGGGAAACTGGGCTGGGGAGAAGTGATTCGCCTTAACCTCTATGGAGAGCTCTGATCCCTCAATTCCCTGGTTGAGAAGCTGGAGAGCATCAGAATGCACACGTTTTCTTTCCATGAAAAGAATGTGGCCAGGCACTGTCAAATCCAGCATTGTGTGCGCCTGGTTTTTAGGTGCTCAGCCCATATTATGCCATTTTGAATCACATGAATCAAAACCAAACCAACTTCTGCTTTCCAGGAGCAGGACTTTTCCAGAAGTTCCGTTCCCACAGAAGGATCCTGCCTTCCTGAGCTCCCAGCAGTCTCAGCTCAATGATGTTCTTCCCTCCTTCACAAACCACAAGTGGTGCTGCCCCAACTACCCATCCAGAGGTGATGATGTTTCAGTGACAGCTGGAATGGTTCCTGCCTCTCAGCTTGTAAGCCACTTTGGCATCCTCTGGGGCAGGTCTTACCGTTGGCTGTTTATCTGAGCCAGGATTTTCACCATGCTTTACTTCTGTTGCTCCTGGTAGACGCGTTGGTTTTCATTATATCTTCAGATAAGGGTCGTGTGAAGTCGGCTTCTGTTTTGTTTTCTCACCAGAAGAGTGATTCATATTCAAATTGAAGTGCTGTATTGCTCTAAGCCAACCTTTTCCCCATGTGCTAATGGGAGGAGAGGGAGACACAGGCGTGGACTGAACAGAATTATTTTTCTCCTGCTGCATTTAGAAACTTTCCAAGTGTTTTTTTGGGAAAGCACGGGAACTTAATTGCCTGGCATGGGAGAATCCTGGTCTTGTATGTTTGAAGAAAACAAGATAAGCCCAAATCCGATCACGCCCGTTTAAAATATCAGAGCCATATGCTGCCAGTGGTATTGTCCAAAAAAAAAAAAAAGGGAACTTACATTTCCTTTGAACTTGGTGGATTTTTTTGGTCGTGTTTGTTAATGTGGTCCTATATTTTGTCTTTGTTCATGATGTTGGTTTTTAAGTTGCTTTTGTTTTGTCTTGAGGCATTTTCTATGGCATTAGCTCATGATCTGCACTGCTGTTTCAAGTGTTCTTCCAAGGAGCTGGTTGCCACCTGGAGATCTTCACAGTCCTGCACACGTTTCTCATCTTGTTAGAAACAAATGCTGGCTAGTACAGCCCTAACTTGCTGGAGAACTTCATCATCATAGGTACTCTAAAATAGGGTGAGCAGGAATTCCAGCTGTGTGTTTGAACACACAGAGCTGTGTTGCTTTGTGACCCGCAGCTCGAAGTGAATGGCACTGCAGATCTCGCAGAGCCTACAGCTTGGTCTGAGATGATAGTCTATTTTATGGAAATCTTTAAATCAGAGTGAATATTCTCCCTTTGATTAAGATGATCTTAGCCAGTGGAGCCTACTCTAGAGATTGGCCATGGTTTACACCTACGGATTTGGCCATGTAGAATGATCCCTTCCCACATACTGTTTCCATTCACAGAGTCTGTGTGAAACTGCTTGAATATGTTTAAGGTGCCTTGAAGTTTTTAAGTAATTATTGTCTCTTCTTGCACCATGATGCTTTTAAAAGTGACACCTGATGAGCTGCTAAATCTTGGGGAGAGACAATGGACTCTAATGGGATATCCATGGCCTGTCCTTGTGTTGATTTGGCACTTCAGTTGCACTAAGAGGCTGAAGGCATTGCAAGGATCGAAAACCTTCTGTGTTTGTGATGGTGGCAAATTGGAATTTAAATGCACTTCCAAGGAGGAAGACAGAAGAGCTATTGACAGGTCTTCATAGCTGATTGCAGGTTTGTTCACTGCTGGAGAGCTGGTAACAGATGTGAAGCCTTGGTTAAATGTCACCTAAACGCTTTTCGACTTACAAGCATTTGAACTGGAATCACTTGCAATTAGCATGGGCTTGGCAGAAACTGGTACTGCAACTGTTCGCACAGAAACTGTTTGCACGGCCCTGTTGTGCCACGGGGAAAACTGAAGGTAATAAGTAGCTCCAGCATCATCTTGAGGTGGTGTCTGTGCAGTGACTGCACTCACAGCTGCTGATGTCCATGATGGCACACCAGTGCCTCAACAAGGAAGAGCTTAGCTGTCTGTCTGCTGTACCCAACCCTGCTCACCTGAATGTTATGGTCTTTAACACGCTTAGCATAGAATCGTTAAGGGTGGAAAAGACCTCTGAGATCATCCCATCCAACCGTCATCCTTGGCTTATCATAGCCTTCATTTTTTTTCAGGCAGCTGTTGGCGTTTTGGAGATTTTAGCTGTGTTGCTTGTGAGAACTGAGGTCAGTGCGCAGTCCTGGGAGGTGTGACTGCTCTGCTCTCCGTAGTCTCCTCTGCTTGGATGAAGGAGTTCCCACTGCAGCTGACAGCAATCAGGCTGGTGCAGAACACAACCTGCTGTAGAGCGAAATGACCTGACTGGGATCAATTGCCCAATCAACACGATAAATTACATCTAACCGTTTGTTAAGTAGAGGAATTAATGAAGACCAGAGGGCACCTGCTGCCGTCCCCAAAAGCCGTGGGGCTGCTCGGAGGCTGAGCAAGGTGGATCCTCTTGCTCTATGGAGCCTGGGAGCTTGTGAGTGGGTGGCGTGGGAACTGGGGACAATTTAGTGTTTGTTACAGGGATGCAGAGTGGCTCCCTGGGGCAGAAAAATAAAGGTATGGTTCTTGGCCCTAGAACGAAGAAAGCAAGACGCTCCAGACTTGTTGCAACCCGTGCAGTCTGCGAATGTTTTCTTGTCAGATGCTGCTGTCACATAAGTAATTTCATTGCCAAGGGGAAGGGAATGAACTAATGAGGTGGGAGAGAGGACTGCGTATTGAAGGGCTGTGTGTTGTGAAAGTCAGCACTCCGAATGTACAGCTCTCCACTTTCTGTTTCCTGCAGTGTTTGTCTGTATGATTTTGGGGTGTGTGGGAAGGGATGATGGTGCAGGGGGGATCGGTCTGTTTGGATAATGCATTATGCATGCAGTGCCTGAAATTAGCCCCTAAAATAGCACACTCCACATCTTAGTAATGTATTGAATACACCTTGATAAGAAACAGTCTGATTGAAGTATTGAGTTTATTGTAGTGGATCTGCTGTGACTCATCGGGAAATGGAAAATGTTGAGCCAACCTCCCCTTGCCCCCCCCCAGCCTTTTTGGAAGACATGGGAATTAGTCTTAGACGGGAAGTAATTAATTGTTCTGTGATCGTCATAAATAGGTACCAAAGAACAAGCTTGTATTGAAGTATTTATATCCTAATCCCTGTCTTGTGAGCCCAGCTATCAAGAGTCTCCATCAGACAGAGACAGTAAAAAGGAAAATTCAGTGGAATGAGCAGCTTCCACCTACATGTGTTTCAGTGAGACAGGATGGAGGTGAGCTGGTAGGCTGCGTGCTGTAATAAGCCATTTACTAGGATAATGGCTGCAGGCTACAAATGCTGTTTCTACTCTGTCTATTCAATGCAAACATTAAAAAAAAAAAAAGAAAAACCTTCATCTCAGTGAAGTCTATAATACTCTTAATCCCCAGTGTACTTCATGAATATTAACTCTGCGCATGTCGCAACACCCCACGCAGGCAGGCGATGTGTATGTCCAGCCTGCTTCACCTGCCTGGGAAACTGAGGCAGCAGGAAGGACCTTTAATTGAGGCTGCAAGTCTGGCTTGCATGTGAGCAGGATGGAGCCTTCGATCCTTGGTGGGAGTGTGGGAATTCTGCCTTTCAGGGACTAATCCCGTAGACTTTGGCTTTCCCGTGGGGAGATTTGCTGCCTGTTGCTGTGGGCAGACAGGAGGCACGGTGGCACATCTGGCAGAGGTGCGATGTGAGGGCATGAAGATGTGCAGTAGTGTCTCTCTGACTTAGGGAGTAGCTATAACCTCTTTGCAGCTTGACTGGGGGGTGCTGGGGAAAGAAGAAAGAAAATGAAGATGATCAAATACTTGTTTAAAAAGCAACACACAGAAAAAAAGGATCTTGGTGGCTTTGTGTTTGTCTGCAGTGAAGTCATGGCAACAGAGCACTCATTTAGCAAAATTAACTGTTTCTCTATCTTAAAATAAAAAAAATAAAAAAAATATCAACTGAAAATGATGCAAGGGAACATCCTTTTATCTCAACCAAATGAGTCCATTTGTGCCAAAGCAAAGGAGTCATCCTGGGGAGTTTGCTCCTGAGAGCATGTTCTTTATTAGAACAGAATGTAATAGTTGTCCCAGAGCCATAACTATAGGAGCCTGATGCCCTAGGCGAGCACTTTCAGTAACAGAAAAACCAAAGCTAGATTCCTGCACCTGTATAATGTTGAAATAAGCAACGTGGAGCATGATTTTAAGCTCTTGGTTGTTTGGGATTTCAACTCAGTTAAGCTCTGGATACAGCTTTCAGAAGGGCTATCATTTCTCTGAGGTTCCTTATGGGAAGTGCTCACTTTCAAAAGTATTTAGGTACCAAGGGACAAAATACTGATTCTGCATCCCGTTAGCTATACCCAAGTCCCTGTAATTACCAGCTGCCTCTGAGTCCTTTGTGCATGAAGATTCTTTGTCTGCAGGAGTCCTTTTAGCTCTAAACTTTAGTATTATTTGAAATAATTCTTGCACAAACCCCGGAAATAGCACTTCTGTGCTACTTTTGTTTTGATTTTCACTGCCCATCTCCGGCTCTGTGGAGCAGGACGTGATGGTGAACCGCATGGTGACAGTATTGGTAGGCACGAAAGCTCGGTATCTGTCACCAAGATGCTCATATTTGGAATTCAGAAATTATTCATCTTGATAGTGAGCAGGGGCAGGCTCCAAGGGAGGATATCACAAACTCAGACCCATTGCTTGAGAGGCTTGGAAAACGGTGTTTTTCTTGAGTAGTGTTTTCAAATCAGATCACTCCTAGAAACGGGACTTAGGCAATGCCATCTAGTTTCCATGAAACTGTCAGTGGAGATGCAGAGCTCTTAGGGAAGTAAGCATTTTGGAGCAAATTTTTGAGGATAATTCAACTTCAGTGTAGTTTCTGTCAAAAACAAAACAAAACAACACAAAGGTTGGGGAAGCTTCATACAAATTAGAAACTGATCATTCATTGACATCAGCGCTGGTCAGGTGAACATGAGTTGGTTTCCATTGCTTTTATGCCTGGCTGAAACTTAGATTCATGGAATTGAGTTGGAAGGGAACCTTTAAGGCTGTCTGGTCCAACTCTGCAGTGAACAGGGACACCTACAGCTCCATCAGGTGCTCAAAGCCCTGTCCAGCCTGACCTTGAAACTTGTGCCTTTCCCTTGCAAGACAGACTGGAGTTTGAAGAAAGGAAATTGAGAACTGTGTGGTTGGATGAGTTTGATCAGGCAAGGAAAATTTGAATTGTACAAGAATTTTTTACCCAGGTAGATACATTAGATGTAGTTGTGGAAGTCTCCCATGTGACAAAAACCAACATCTGAGGGTTTTTCATGAAGCATCTCTTTCAGGAAGGACTGCACAGGAGTAGTGGTGCTGAATTATGCTAGTCCAATGGGGTGCAGAGCCTCTGGGGCTGTATCACATCAACCATTCTGACCTCTGGCTGCTGCTTCCTGCTTGGTCCTCTTCTCCAAGGTTGGCCATAGCTGTTCTTCTGGTTGTTAACAGTTGGAGCAATGCTCGCAGGCTGCCTGAAGGGATCAGAGCGAGCTGGTGAAAGTGGGAGTGCAAAATCCAAGGCAGTTGCATGTTACATTTTGTCATCAGCTTTAAAGAAGTAACGTTCTCGCATCTGAAGCACCTTATCGGGAGGGATGGGACTCCCCAGAGAGGAATGCTGGTGAATTAGGGAGCCCCAGCCCTGTGGGCTCAGCCCATGGGCTCAGGAAAAGCCCAAGCGGCTGCTGCCAGGCGGGTGGGAAGCTGCAGCCCACGGCGTCTGTTGTGTCTGAGAGCTCTGTAAAGTCTCTCGCATCCTTCCTCAAGTTTAGTTTTCCAGTGGAGGCTGTTGCAGTAATGAGAATGTCTCCCATCTGCTCCTCACATGGCTTGGCACATTCAGCTAGAATATATATATATTTTTATTATGGGGTTAGCCAGTGGTAACCATGACGATTAGACTTATCACGCAGCATTTTTTTCCCCTTCTCGAGTCAGTTTGAAATGCTGACAATTAAATAGATACAGTACGCTTTAGAGATCCATCAGTCTCTTTGTTGTCTTGACAACCAGAGTATATTTAGAAATGTAACAAGTACACGGAGTCCAATTGCACTTTTGCTAAAACATAGTTTTGTAGCTTGAGAATTTAATCTGTTGTTTGTAGATCCAGGTGCTTACTTGAGCAGTGCCTGACTTTCTCTTTGGTCTGTCTGAGAAGCTGCTGCATAGCAGTGGGAAAAGGTGGAAATAAGGCCTTGTCAAACAGGGAGCTGCTGTGGTGGGTCCTCAACGGACAGGGAAGGATGTGCCCACTGCTGCTGTGGGAGCAGCTCTGCTGGGCACCCTCTCCCTGTGTGCCATACTGC
The DNA here is from genome assembly GCA_035772895.1 of Perdix hodgsoniae. Lineage (NCBI taxonomy): Eukaryota > Metazoa > Chordata > Aves > Galliformes > Phasianidae > Perdix > Perdix hodgsoniae. The sequence continues at coordinate 434,209 of JAPSGF010000104.1, forward strand.
ATGGCTTGTTCTCAGGGTTCAGGAGCCAACAGTACAGAAGGACTGTGCTGTGCTGTGCTGTGCTGTGCTGTGCTGTGCTGTGTGTGTTGGGTAGACTACTCTGGTTTGCTTATAGCACCTGAGCTACAAAACCTGAGTTGTGGCTGGGAGCTGCTCTGTGCCATTGAAGCAGTAGCAGAGACTGAGACCGCTTCTCCATATCCCTTGTTCTGTCTTTGATTTGCTGGTTTGTTTGATTTTAACAAAATATTACTACTACTGTATTTTATGCTTTCTATTTTTGTCCTTCCCAAAGTTGTGGTTTAACCTGACAATTTTTCATTAGGTTGTTGGGCAAGACTCCTAGAATGGTAGAATCATTAATCTTGGGATGATCACTAAGATCATCTAATCCAACCATCTCCCCATGCATGTGACCACTCTAGACTATGTCACTCATTGTGACATCTGCCCTTTCCTTGAACGCCTCCAGGGATGGTGACTCCACCACCTCCCTGGGCAGCATGTTTCAATGCCTCTTCCACTTCTCCCTGTCTGAAGCTTGGCTTGTATCTTATGCTTGGCAACGGAACATGGGCAGGGCAACTGAAAGCCAAACCAACCAACAAGATTCTCCTTCAGCAAAGCTATAGCAACACAACACTCCGACCAGGAGCTCAGTTACAAGGGTGGCCTTGTGCCCAAGGGAACCAATTCACTTTGGTGAGCTGATTTAAACAAAAAGATCTTATGCCCAAGGTAGGGACATAGTGATGGTTGGTAGCATCCACCCTTGGAGAGAGCTGTGAGACATGCTGGCAGCATCCATCTGCTGCTGGGAGCGTGCTCAGCTTGAACCCACTGCTGGGAGGCTGTACTGCAGGTGTTCAGGAAGGCTTACGGGAGAGGAGCCCAACCTAAACCCAGCTGCTGCTGCCAGTGAAACTGCCCTTCCCTGGGGTGCACCTTGTGTGCACCAGGTGTGACTTAAGGTGGTAATGCTCAAAAGGAGGAGAGGGTTGGGTTTCCCTGTTATGATTTCCCTCTTCTCATCCCTGTATTTCTTTTTAACTTCTACTAAATCAATCAAATAACTCGGATGATTTTTTTTCAGTGGGTGCGCACAGCTCATTTTCATTTTTTCTCTATATTTTCTTTGGTTCTTTCATTTTACCAATTTCCCAATGAAAAACAGTAAACAATCTTATATCTCCAGCTCTGTTTGTAAACTGTTAACATGCTGTTTTCAAGTGTTTAATAGCTGCTGGGGCTTAACACTTCAAATACAACCACCAAAACCCAAAGATGCTAATGAGTCTTCAAGCATGCTTTAAATAAGTTATCCAAATCAATGACAAAGATAATGGTCTTCTAGTAGACAATATTTAGCTGGAGGTTGGATGAACGCTAATGTTTATTGGCCTATAGGTCTGTAACCAGAGAAAATCTGAATGACTCCATTGATTTCAGTGGAGTTCTTTCAACTGAGGTTTCAGCAGCACTGTCGATGCAAGTTGCAATCTCTCTGAAGTTAAGTGGGGTTTTAATTTAATTTCTGAAAGCCAGAATGTCAGAAAAGAAGCAAAGAGTTGGGCCCCATATACACCCACATCTGTAACTTTAGGTTAGCCCTTTCCTTTGCTGTCAAGTTTAGATTCCCTTGATTGGACTAGTAATTAAAATGCAGCTTCTTTTAAGCATCTCCCAAAGGCAAGCAGGGAGTGGAAGCACAGCCTCTGCAGGTTATGCTCTGCAGAAAACCCCAGTAGTTATGTCTTCCTCTGCTCTGAATTTGTGTGGCTGGGCAGTTGGCTTGGAGCTTGTGCTTTCGAGCTCCAGAAACACAGAACTGGTCGTGCTGAATTACCAGGCTGAATTATCTCAATGTGTTCATGGCCATGCAGTGCATGGGAGGGATGGGCCACCGCTCATCAGCCCACTGTGTGTGGGGTTAGTGATTCACCATGCATTCATTTCTGGTCACATAAGGGGCATTAGTTTAAAGCAGACTTGAGGCATAGGTTAGGGTTAGCTATTTGAAGTCTTCAGCCTGAAAGCAACATCAAACAGAGCAGAAAATGTATAATGCACAGAAAAGTCTGTAGGATTTGTTTCCCCCTTTATGAAATAATAATAGTAAATTCCAAACTGTTCACATATGCTGCCTCTGTGGTCAGGACACCTGTCTGTCTCTTTGCTGTTACTTGATATGGGGTTACAGCGCTTGAAAAAATGTTAACATGAATTATTTGTCATGGCAAATATGAAAGGAATAGGCAGCGTCAGAGGAAGCAGCTCCTCAGTGGATTTCCATGTGCTTCAGGAGGGTCTGAAGCAGCCGCTGCTGTTCTTCATCCCTTGCTCCCCTTCCTCCAGCTGCCCAGGAGGGTGAAATTGCTCCCAGCTAGACCTGGCTCTGCTGCAAGCACAGGGCATTGTGTTTGGGAGCATGGGGGCAGGCAGGAGCTGTTCTGGTCCCCTACGGCAATGGGGAGAGGGGCAGAGGTGCACTGGGTCATCACTGACGGCTGCCAATATTTCCATCTGGGATGGAGATGAAAGGAAATGGCAAACACAAGAGTAGGCTCAGCTATCAAGATACTGGAAGTATGAAAGGCTGCTGGTTAAGCACAGCAAGTGGTTACCTGGAAAACCTGACTTTTCCCTTTTGCTTTGGAGGCACCCAGAGGAAACCAGGGAAGCGGGTGGAGGCAGGATTTGGCCACAACTGATGTGTGTTTAGTGCATCCCACCTGCCCTTTAGCTTTTCTTGATGCCCACACAGCACAGGCAGCGCCATGGGTGAGTCGCACTGACTGTAGCAGGAAGAAGGGGCCCTCGAAGCACAGCAGGCAGAAGCATGTCTGGCCAGGCTTGATGGTGTTACCTGGAGCCCTTACCTCAGTGCCTTTCACCAGCTCTGTCTTGATTTAAAATAAATAAACCTCAGTTACTCTGTTACTCTGGTGTTCGCTCAGATTTGATTTGTCTTGACAATGTGTGAAAAACCCTTATATGGATCAAACCAGGGACAGACTGACACAGAGTTGTATCAGAGGAAAAATAGTTGTGGTCCGCTCTGCAAGGGAGGCTGGCTGGCTTATGGACCCTTCTGGGGTTGTTTTCCTTGAGAGGTGTCACTGCCAGCTTGCTTTACTTTCTGCAAAAGGTTAATTCTGACCCTTCTGTTTCCATCTGCAGAGGTCCCTTGGAAGAAGCTGTCCGTACGTCTGTCTCGGTGCCTGACGGGGCTGCTGTGCTTCCAGGTGAGGTCGCATCTCGGGGCCTTTGCAAGCAGCTGAGTTTAGGCAGAGTGTGAAGACCCAGGGGACTTCATTTGCCAGGTGTGATCTGGTCATTCAGCAAATGACAGGCAACTCTCTAGAGCCTGTGGTGGTGAAGGCCATGATACCAAGAGACTCAAGGTGGTTGTGCTATTTCTAGGTCCAGGTCTGGACCTGTGATGTGATGATTAAATCACAGTGATGGTGAACCTTCAGGTCAGATCGATGGTGCTTTTTTACCCTGCTGTGTCATTAAATGGTAGTGTCCGTTCATTCTGCCCTTTCAGTAAGGCAATCCACATCTTTCCTTCCTTCTTTTCACCCTCTTCTTGCTTTTTTTTTTCTGTTGTTGTTACTTTTTTTCTCTCTTGTAAATTATGGCCAGCTAGCGATGAGATCTCAGCATCCTGTTTACTGTGAACAGTTGGGGGCATTAATAAATGTTGAAGGAAGAAGACAGACAAAGGATTAATAAGCAGAGGACAGGAGATTAATAGCAAGAGAACAGAATTTGGTTCAAGGCCTGGTCTTCCCAATTGCTGGGTTATTGAAGATTAATGGCAGCACTTCTGCTATTCTCACTCTCTCTGCGGCAGCTTTCCTGGCTAAGTTTAATAGTCTGTCCCAATGTGTTGCTGTAAATATGAAATCTAGGGAGAAGCCCACCCTTATAAACTGTTGACTAAATGAGATGGCATTAGGTTTGCTCTCTACTGAAAGCTTAAGAAACAGCATTAATAAATATATCTGTGAACTGTGAAGTCAGACATTCAGGTGCTCACAACTCCTCTCAGAATAAAAACATATCATAAAATGTATCTTGCCAAGGAGGCTGTCTCCGACAAATTGTGTTGGTTTTTTTTTTACTGTGTACCCTGTTGAAGAGATTGATTTCTCTTCTCTTGACTGTTTTTTCAGCTTTGTTCCAGTGGAAAATTGGGCTCTTGGCCTATTGCATCCAGCCTCTCATTAGGCTTTGTGAGAGATTAGATCACTGTAGGAAACCCTAACTTTGGAAAGAACGTTTCTGGTTAAATTTGCTTGAGTGCTGCAGAGCATCGGGCTGTATTGCTGGATGTATTTATGCTGGTAGAAAGGTGTCCTGTAAAAAAAAGGTCAGCCTCAAACTGTACCCCATAGAAGGCTTACGCCTTGTGTCCTTGGGCATCTGCCTCGGGTATCTTCACAGTCTTCAGAGATGTTCCTAAGCTTCTCTCCTTGCCTGGGGTTGTATCAATATGTAGGTATGTCTGTGGCCATTTGGGTAAGGAAGCAGTGATATTCAGGTAGCAACGGAGGAAAAGAAGGCTAAAATCAGAACTTCATGCAGCAACAACTGAATTTCTTTTCCAAGGAAGAAAGGCTGTGCAGTGTTTCAGTGTCTCCGTAATGAAGCTCTTCCCATCTCCTCTGCTATTACATTCAGTGCCCTCGGCGTTTCAGAAGTTAATTGATTTGTCCGTATTACGATTCTCTCTTTAATTTTATTTATGTAAAGAAGAACGTACGCTAATCTATCTCCAGAGAAATGTTTCACTCTTTGAACGTTGGCCCCGGGTCCACCGCGTTCCCTAATGAGTCTGAGCGGAGAGGCCTGGTTCCCACACGCTCTGGCCCTGACACACACATACTTGTACACCCACACGCCTGCTCTGGGCTGAACCCAGCCTCCTGCCCGCTCGCTGCCTCGGGATTTACATTGGCAGCATCGAAGCACATGGCAGGGGGGGCTCAGCGATAGATTTGGCATCAAATTAGGATGAGAAAGGCTACAACCTCCTTATGGCAGCATTCCCCAGGCTGGGTTAACGTGCTGCTCCAGGAGCCTGGATTCCTGTGGGCTGTTACCTAATGTGCCGGCTCCCTCCGCGAGGACCTGAGCTAGCAGACAAACACCCAACACTGAATTACTGTCTGGAATGCCACCGGCTGCCAGATCTTTGATAGCTTGTTTTTAATGAAGATTCCTCCTGTAATTCCTAGAATATCTTGCAGTGCGAAAAAATGAGCTGTGTGTTTTGCTGTGGGCTGAATTTTTCCTGCTCTTCACAGTTCCCTCCATGAACAGAGAGGGAAGGGAGGGGGAAGCAGCCGACTGCGTTTTTGTTGTTGTTTTTCTATTTGACTTCTGCAAAATATGTGGCGATCAATCACTCGCAACTAACAAAATGTTTTTGTTTCTCTTTGCAAAAGCATATGGGAACTGCAGGAAAAGCATATGGGTGTTTTTAGGAAAACATATTGGTGAATGGACAAATTATAGCAGTGCCAATATGCTTTGGATGTCTGGCTAGACCACTACTACTACCACTCTTGTTGGCATGCATACCCATCCACAAGATTTCCAGCATACGAGTGGTATGTGGCTGCTCCTGGGGAAAGGCAGGCTGTGCTGGAGCAGCCCCATGTTAAAGCAGCATCGTGATCCATCTTCAGTGCGCGTGACTGCTCTGCCATGGCCCAGTCCAGGCTCTCTGCTCTGTTTATGACAGCATATCCATTTTTTCACAGTGGACTGAGCCCAGAGCTCCACTTGCAGCCAGCTGTAAGAAATGGTAACGGTAACCATTTTTCTTTCTAAAGCCCTTGACTGCCGTCCTAATAACACCTGAGCATCTTGCAAACGGGCTAGGCAGCTTCAGGTTTTCTCCTGCTTCTCTGGCAGGCCATTCGTCATTAGCTGGCGCTTGCTTTTAATTTCTCCATCACCTGTCTTACTTTAGATGAAATGCAGAACATTTGCATTGCTTATGCATCCAGCATGCTGTTGTTGGTCGTGCTGGACAGTCAGGGAAAGGACCCGTGAGCTGATGCGTCCCCAAACCTCATTTTTGCCCATCTTCTCACCTGACACGAGAAATGTGGACAAAGGAAGGGGCAAAACCTGTAGAGACTGATGGGATGAGTGAGATGCACGTTTGGGCAGTCATTTGAACATAGCTTTGTTTTGCTTGTCATCCTGCGCTCACAGATAGTCTGAGTGGCAATTCAGCTCCTTTTAGCATTCTTTTCCTAATGCCAGCTTCGGGATGATTTGCTATTGAGTAATTTTACATTATTTAATATAGCCACTTTTCTTATAGCTCTTTTGTTCCATGAGACAATTTCCTATTTTATTATGCAAACAGTACATTAAGATCCTTGTGGGCCACATTCCCAGCAGTGCTTGAGATGGTGGCAGGGACGTAGGTTATCTCAGAAGAAATGATCCTCTCCTCTAGAAGTGTTCTTGGAGTTCTTTAACTGCATTTGATATTCCACATGGTGGGTTTTTTTTTTTTTGTTTTTTTTTTTTTTTTTTTTTTTTCAAAAACCCAGTACTTCCTAAATGTTACAGAGCTCAAAAAATACACTGTATGCCTTGTCACAATATTTAATACAGAGTGCTATTTACAGTAATGAATCAAAATGTCAGTTTTTAAAATATGAACTGTCAGAGTGTTCCTACTTTGCAGAAAACTTTGATATGACAGTTTGTTAATCATATGACTATTACATCAAATATGTCTTGGAGTACTTTTGCTCAACAAAGTCTTTTTTATTCCTTCCCATCCCTTTTCACTGGTAATTCATGTAGGGTTATTTGATTGAATGCACTTTGATTAGAGGTCTGAGAAACCCAGAGCTGAACGCTTTTGCATATTGATAAGATGTATCAGTATGTGTTCTGATGCTGACTGTGGTCACCTAGTCCTGCAGGTGGTACAGGCAGATTTGGATCCCCTCACCATGTTTCCCAATGGCTCCCCCAAGCCTGCTGTATATGGGAGACTGGGATGCTTTGATTGTGATATATGGCTGTAACGTGCATGTGGGGTGCAGTGGTGGAGATTACTCAAACAACTGGGTTTCTTGATGACAATGAGGGGAACTTTATGTAGATAACTGTGCTTTAGAAACCACCCTTGGGAAGGGATGCTGGTAGGAGGGCTGGAGGCCATCCAGACACAGCAGAGCCCTGTGCCTCTGCCTCTATGTCTTTGTGTCGTGTTGCCTGGGGCACCAAGTGGATTCCCAGTGCTCTTTCATTGTGTAACTCCCACAGGGGCAGCTTTTCTGACCTGGAGTTGGCTCAACATGGCTATGGGCATTGGAGGAACCTAAAAAAGGTGAAAGTCATGTATCAGCAGTGCAGAAAAGGCTCAGAATCAAACAGGAGTGGTGGCAGTGGTGGCAGTGACCATGAAATGTGGTAACCCACCCCTCAGTTGGAGAACGGGGCCACCAGTTGGCATGAAACCGTATCTCTGTCACCTTCATTGGGTGAGTTCTGCTTCTTGCTGCTCTCCCTCATCCCGCTGAAGGAAATCGATTATTATGCAGTTTTCATTTCAGGCAAACTGCATTCGTAGCATGAGTTTTTTCTTTTATTATCGCTACAGCAATGGATGGAAGAGGAACTCTAACAGATGTATGATTAGCAGGGCATGAAATTAAAAATGTTTGTGTACAATGGAAAGGTTGTTTACAACCAAATTCCTCATTTGAAAATTAAGCGATATTAAGATTGGCCATGAGATTCTGTATCAGGGACACAGCCCTGCTTGCTCCACGTCTTCCAGCAGCATCAGCAGAAAAGTAACACTATTTTAAAAGTTACCTTTATTTCAAACAAGAAAAATAATGCAACTGAAAGGTCAGTACCCGCCTTTGGAGGCAGATTATCTCAGAGCTTGTTTGCCTGCTCTGCCACCAACGGTGTCAATTCCAGAAAACATTTTGACTGATGCTTTAGCCAAATTGACTAGGGCAAATAGAACGTTTTCTATCAAAACTCCTTTGTAAGGAAAATAGGGTTTTGATTGAATCATTCTGAGTGTGGGTGTGTACATGTGTGAAGGCATTTGTTGTCAAAGTGCCGAAAAGTCTACGTTTGGAGTCCTTGCTGCAGCATGCTGGGATTGGTGCAGAGCAGTGGTTTATCCCAGCCCTGTCCCACAGCCTTTTGCCAAACTGCAGCACACTGCAGTGGCCTGGGACTGCCTGATATGCCTGGGTGCTGGAACACAGCATCACGCTGGTCTCTTGAGTTTGTTGTCTATGTGGGTGTTTTGGAAACTGGAAATACTGTCAGCCCCAGGATGGCTGTTTTGCATGGTTGCTTTCAGATCTTGATTAAAAAAAGCAAACAAACAAGCCATGGACATTTAGACTTTTTTTTTTTTTTTAAGTGCTTTATTTTTCCCACCAAAAATGTTTTTTCATGCTAATGAAATTTCTGGTTTCAGAACAGGATCTTCCTTCATGTGGATCCTGCCTGTAATTCATGATTCTCAGTTCTAGCTGCTCTTTCACGACCTTCTTTGAAAAATTAGTCATGAATTTTGAAAGAGTTGGGTTTTAGAGTTGTATCGGAGCCACAAGGTATATGGTGCTGTGGAGTAAGCCTGCTCCTACCTTGGGCTGACCATTTCCTGGAGATGTTGGCTATCGCACCTACCTCCTCTCATTCTTTCTGACTTGTAAAGACTTTGTGGCCAAGTTCAAGGCTGATGCGGGTGGAAGCCTTCAGGCCTGCTTGTGTGTGAAGCTTCACCTGATTAAGTGTTTGCAGGACAGTAGCAAGATGAGTTCTGCACTCTGAGTCTGCATGGCATTGAGCAGAAAATAGGAATTGGGATGAAAAATTGTTCCCTTGCTCTGGGAACAATTGAGACAGAAAATTGCTTCCAGGATTTCTTTGCTTTTCCACAGAGAGTAATCAGCCTGTGTAATTCTCTGCCACAGGAAATAATGCCTGAATCTGCTACCCAAAGACAGAGATAGCAACTCGAGGACCAAAGGCACTGCAGAGCAGGGACTGTCCCTTACTCTGCTTTCTCTCTGATGCAGTAGCTGCTATACGTGTAGTAGGATTTCACAGTGATGCAACTAATACGGGAGGTAATGGCATATAGGTTTAGGTTCCTAGTACACAGTTGGACTGATCTGCTCTAAATTAGCCGGAACATTTGGATGCTCAGACTGTCAATGGAGTTTTGCTCAGCATCACACGCAGGTTGTAAATCTGAGTCTGTGGGGAAGGTGAGAGCAATTCCAGTAAGATGGTGGCAGGCAGGAGGCTCCAGTCCTTTTCTTGCTTCAGTTTATCTCTTTGATACACTTCATACACTTCATACACTTAAGAAAATCATTATATCTATGCCTTCGTTTATTCAGCTGGAGGGTGGAGCAGCACTTGGTTGGCTTTTTGGGCTTGGTAATAATGGAGTTAAGGTCTTCCAGCCACGCTTATCATTGCAGCTTTTGGAGGATATAATTTTAATTTTTCACTTGAGTGAGAATAGTTGTGACCAGATCACATCATGGACATAGTACCTGGTGGCCACCAATGTTTGATGCCTAAATTTCCATAGTGGGCCAAAGGATCTTGGATTGCTAGAAGGGTGCTATAGAACAAAGTTGGTGTTTGGTTGCTGGCTCTGGCTGTGACTGTTCCTGTCTGTCTGAGCAATGTTTGCTTTTGTGTAGTATTTGTCTGTGTCTGTGCTTCTGTGCATGTGGGGAAAAGGAGGAGAAATATCACTGGGGTGAATTAGCATTAAAAAATAGTTAACTGATCAAACCCATAAAGCTTGTCCAAGAAAATTCTTCAGAGAAATAGTGTTGAATTTTCAAAGCAGCCACAGGCCATAGAAGTGGAACACTATCATTCAGAGGTGCAAAAAATCCCCTTTTGTTGGAGTGTTGGACCTATTTGTTCCCTGTTAGGAGAGCATTCAAAATGTTTTCTTAATTTTCTTCAGAACAGCTCACTGCTTTCCATCACAAGTCCTTGCCAGCTGAGTTAGCTCCGTTCCCCATTAGTTCTAACCCTGCCCTGCAAACATACATCTCCATCACTCATCTCTTTGCTTCAGGGGCTAAATGGAGTGGAGGTGGCAGGGAAGGGAAAATGCTGGAGGAGAGTGGCACATAGAAAGATCATAGAATCATATAAGTTAGAAAAGACCACTAAGATCAGCTAGTTGGACCATCAGTCCATTCTCACCAAGCCTACCAGCATGTCACACCACTTGGTCCAATCCCAGCTCCGCGGGTGGGGCAAAGTGGGTCTGGTTTGGTTTTGTTTGAGTGGAGTAAAGCAAGTGCATGGTTTTGCTTCTCAGAGAAAGTTACTGGAGGCTCGTAATGAAGGTTAGGAAACCAGCCTCTGAGAATTGGATGCACAAATCTGTTTTATGCTCATGAAGATTCCTCTTTCACTGTGTTTTTGCTTTGTTGCTTTTTTCTTAAGATGCAGAGAAGTGAAATGCTGCTGTATAATCCCTCCACAGTATTTGGATAGCACGGTCATTAATAGGAATTAAAATTATACCTCATGAGTTGCTTTGTAGCTGGAGTGCCTTAGTCCTGCAAGGGCTCTGCTGTTCTTCTCTGTACTGGTCTTCTCCTGTTGGGAATATTTTACTGCCTAATACCTTCTGGTCTTTAAAGGTGCCTGGTTGTAAGCCCACTGCCCCTAAAATGAAAGCCATTCATACTTCTTGCCCTTGTAAATGCTTAGCTTTAGGGCCACAGGGAGGGGTGGTTGTTAATGGCTGTGCCCTTGGTGCCTTTCAAGTGCGGAATTCCACTTTTGCTTCCCTTCTGAAACCTGCAGTCTCATTCTCCAGAAAAACAAAACAAAACAACACATTTTAAGCTCTTCAGCCCCCACCTCCCCCCTATGTTTATGCATGTCCCAAGTAGCTTCTCCTAGAAACTGAGGTCATCTTTGAAACAGGTGGGCAATGCATGAAGGGCAAAGCTGTGGCCAAGGGATAAGACTGTAGTCTTTGGAAAGGAATTAAATCCATGCACAGGTGTGGGCATGCCATTTGTGTGTGCCCTGTGTGCACATCCTGTGCTTGATTTCTGTGGTAAGGCAGAGATCATTTACTCTCAAGCAAGGCCACATGCTGGGATGAAGTCATCAGGTTTCAGTTATTAAAGCAATATCGAGGCACATCTACATACAGGAGAGCACAAAGGAATGGTGGATTTCACCTTTCTTCCCTCAAATCATACTTTGGCTTCTCATAGGCCATCTCCTGCTTGCAGATGGAAGCAGTCCTCAGCTCTTGATAATACAGGCAGAAATTGAATCTGATGCCTAGGGCCTTTCTGCACAGGGGAAGTGTTGCGAAACAAAGCCAGGGTGTGAATTTGAAGTGCAATAGCTATTCCGAGCGTACTTCTCATGTGGGCAGTCTTATTCTGCTCCGAGAGGGCCTTTGTGCAGTTCTGCTTCATCCAGTGCCAAAGGCACTCTTAGTGCAGCAAGAAGAATGCCCACACAGGGAGCGAATGGCTTTTCCAGGCTATTTCACCATGCTGTGGAGTCCCAGGAGATGCACATGGTTTTATGTCCCCATGAATGTTTCAGGAGCTTCCCTTTCAGCTCTCCCTTCCACCAGCGCTTTCGCTGGGGAACCGTGCTTTGGAATGGACCATTGGGGGAGCTGTATCTTCTGGACCCTTCTAGGTAAACTGTGCATCACTGATTTTCCTGAAGGTATGGGACTGAACTCAGATCCCTGTGGTCTTGGGCTTCCCTGGGTGATGCCAGAGCTGCAGTTCAGTATTCCCCATCACTACTTTTGCCTCTTGCCATGTATCCTTACTGCCTATGTGAGATCACATCTGTGTTTGCATGTTGTACCTTAACATATACAAAATCATGAAGAAAAAACCAGTGCATGGAGTATGAGCATTATCTGAATATTGCTGAACAGGAACGGAAAAGAAAAAAAAGCCCATCTGTTCTACAAAGAGGCAGTGTAAAGAGCAGGCTCTGTGACTAAATAAATTCACATCTGTTGAGCAGAACCATCAAATGGCGAGCAGAGGGGCCTAATGTGAATCACATGTTGAAACCACAAGTATGAGTGAGATGAGCTGCAAAAGAGAGAGCCTGGAAGTGTTGATCCATGTGAGCAACTGTTGGTTTCTCTCCTTATTCTCCTTCCCTTTCCCAGTTTCCTGAGTAAGTGATATAGCATCAAAAAACCCCACACAAACAGCCATCCTTGTGCATATGCGTGTGCACATCTTTGTGTGTGCATTTATTCCTTGCATGATTAAATATATTGTGTTGAGCCATTAAATCATAACTTCAATTGGAAGTCAGGAAAGTGATGAATTTTAGAGGGGGCTGCAGAGAAGAGAGGTCACAGCTGGCTGTGCTTTAGCAGAGAGAGCAGGTGAAGCTGGTCCCTGGTGGCTGCTTCACCAGAATGGCTCTGAGGTCACTTGCTTTAAAAAGGGTCTTGCTTAGTAGTGATTCTTCAGGGGGATGTCTCCAGCACTGTCATTGCAGGAGACCCGATGACAGCAACGTAGAAACTCCAAAGCCATACGTTATGCCTGCATAAGCTCAAGCTAATTTCAAAATACTCTCTGTGTACTGGTCCTACCATACTGCATCTTTCCATGGATCAATTTTGTTTGCTGCTTAGGTTTTCCCCTTAGCATTTTAAGTTGTACAGAAACAAAGAGCAGCTCAAGTTTCCTTATTGGTTGCATTTACAGTTTATTTTCTTTTTCTGTGCCAGGAACATATCAATACAATTGCAAAACATAGTGTTTTTATGACCTGAGGCAGCAGTTTCTAACTCAAAAACAAGAAAGCTTTGGGAATGTGCACACAGCCCAGGTGCCTCAGCTGTGTTGTTCGGTCTCCGTAGCCCCTTAGAGAGTCCATGAAGAGAGAGGCTTGGATCTTCTCTCCCACAAGATGCCAAGAAAAGAAACATGCAATAATTTTAATATCAAAGGTGGTTTCTTGTTGCTATCCTCTCTTTTGTCTTAGATATTTTGCAGTATATAAGGCTGGACTTGCAGGAACAAAGAGGGGCGATATATAAACGACAAGACATGCTTTGCACAGATTCTGGTCCCTAGCAGCTCAGTGTGCTTTTTTCAGCTGTCAGAGCCATGCTCATGCAGCTCACCAGGTTTGTGAGCTCTGCAGGAGCTAGTGAGGCACTCTCAGGGGCTGGTGGGGTTGAAGGTCCTTGTGGAATGCTTGAGGTGTTTGTTTCTTCTTTTCTTCCAAAAATACCCCATGGTCACAAGCCACTTCCTTACTTCCATGCGCACTGAGAAGGTACAGTGAACTTAGAGAAGCACTGGAATGTTTCCTTAGGACTCAAGTTTGAGCCATTTCATCCTAAGGAACTAACATGGCCAGTCCAGTTTCAATACTTTTGTCACAACAAGGCTTCATGCTGATTTCTGGGAAAAGGAACAAAGGACTGATGTGGTTGTCTAAAACCAGACAGCACCAATGGCATGGTGGTGGAGCTACTGCAGGTACCTTTTTGAAATGAGGTACTCGTTCAGCAACGCTGCAAGGCCAGAGTGGCTGCCTGGCTGAGTTAGTCAGCTTCGTTGCTAGCACTGTGGATTGGGTCAGCTGGGGAATTCTCTCCCAGAGCTTTTTGCATGGCAGCTCTTGAGTGAACAAGCACTGAGCTGATGTGGAAGAGCCAGTTACTTAGTTGGCGATCAGTAGTTAGAAGAGTTTGAAAGAAGAATCGAAAGTCAAATACCAACCACTTGTCTTCAGTCACCACTTTCTATTCAGAGCAGAACTAATGTCCTCCAGTTACTAAAAGAGCGCTTTATCTTGGCGTGCTCCAAAGTGTCAGCACACTTGCCTCTGTTCTTAATATTCTTCTTGACTCATTTCCCCATGGTTCCAGAGCATCCCTCTTTGAAGAGCCATCTTCTCAAATAGCTGTACGTTGTGCTTGCTGCAAATAGCACAGGGCAGCTCACTCACATCATTTCTCTTATCCATGTGTCCATGGACAGTCAGGAGTTTCACAGGTTTGTGCATCATCTCAAAAAATACTTTTTATTCTACTATGTGATGTCTTTCTTTGAAAGGACAGTATACTTTGCACTATACCACAGATGCCAGGTCAAATTCGAGTCTAGTGTGTGCCATCATTACAAATAAGCAGAGTGCATGTTGGATTACTTTAGGAGAACCCTGTCAAAACTGTCAGAGCCAGACACTTCTGTCCAAACAGCAAAATAAAGTCGTTTGGATGTCGCTAGAGATGTACATAGTGGATCAGGAGATCCAGCTGGAGAGCTGGAAAAAATGTGTTCACTTGGAAAACAGTGCAACGTGTGAACAAGTCGCTAGAGTTGATTCTCCATTTTGGAGATTTTCAAGGACAAAGCTATGAGATGAATCTACTACTAAGTCGAGCTTTACCTAAAAGCAGGGCTCAACAGCCAGCAGAGATGCTCATTCTTTCTTGAGAGTACTGTGGGCTGTCAGTTTCTTAAAGAAGAATGCACTTTGATTCTTCAGTTTCCCTTTGTGTTGCAAAAGGAAGATGGAGTACATTAGGGTGCTGGTGTCTTGAGAATGTCAAATCACCTGTTGTTGTGAAACTTAGAAAAACATAGTCTTTTTCTGACCTTTTGCACAAAGGAGCGTGTGTACTTCTTTTCCTACCATTTTCAGGCACTCAGCTGTCTTGCTTCCATTAGCAGTCTCTCTGCAGCATCAGTTCCCAGCCATCTGGCAGCAATCACTCTTCCGTATATTAGGATATAGGATTTTCCATAGGAAAAAGGCTATTTCCCCTGAATATTTGCAAGGTGCCACAGGCCAAGCTGCCAAAAATGAGGCACAGGTTGATGCGGTGCTCAGGGGTGAGGAGAAAACATCCGAGGATTTGTTATAATGGAGGCTGTGACTTCAAGACAGCTTGGAGTTTGGTCAGGAAAGGTTAAGTGGATCAGGCAGGAGGGAAAGAAACCCGGGATTAAAGATTTTGCTCCTGGACACAGTTCCTGCTCATTAACTGAATTTTAGGCTTAACAGTTTCAAAGTCTGATTTGTACTACTAGCCCCTTGAGGTTGGCCCTCAAGAAGGTTGGCCGTGGCGTTGGCTCTGCACTCACATCCCTGTTGAACGTGCCCTCTGCCGTGCCCATATTCTGGGCTGCAGCTCCTGTCCCGTTCACAGAAATCCTCTCCGCAGCTTGGGTTGTAGATTGCAAACTGCAGATCTGTGCTCTTCCAGGGATGGTAGCAGCTGACTTTTCCTGCAACTGCATCTATTTTAGAAGAGAAATGCAGTGCTGGGAACCTGCCATAAATCACAGCTTACCTGCACCCACGTAGCCTTGCTGGGTTGTGCCTCAAGCTCTGCTCTGTTGCCATGTTCATTTTGTATCAGTTTCCCCTCTCTACTGGGCTCAGATCCCTGCTGTTTATCCCCAGGCGGAGACATAAACACACAGCTCTCTGTAAAGCTAATACAATTATCTGTGTGTCAATACGCTGCCACGGTCCCATTTGGTCCCACTGGGGTCCTGTTGATATCTCACTGCTGAGCTGAATGTCAGTTCTGCACTGTTCCTTCTTGTTTACAGGCAGCATCAGCATCCAAACAGCCTGGATTTGCTCTGAAAGCATTAACCTTGCCATCTTTATGTTGTCCTGGTATCTTTTTCCATATGTGAAATCTTCTTGATAGGCCTGATTCCATTGTGTGCCCACTGGCTGGGTGCACTCCATGTTGTTTAGCAGTGCCTTGCTGACTTTTTTTTGGCAGAAGGATCTTAAGAATAAATGGTGTGCAGGAAAACAGTATTTCTGTAAGGGAGCACACAGTCTGAGACTCCCAAAAATAACCTTTTTGCATCGTTCTGCCTGTTCTTTTGCTGTCCCTATTAATATATTTCCTCTCTTGTACGTGAAATTCTCAAGCATCCATCTCAAACTTTCCTTTGTGGTGCAGCAACACCCTCACAAACATGTAGGTCATGTTATCAGGAAGAAAAGCTCAAAAAGTGGAAGAAATTTTTCTAGCTCAGAGCTACCTGTTGGCTCGGCTCTGAAGGTTCAACCACAAACTATGCTGTATTTGAGTAAGCATTTTGGACTGGTCGCCAGGTCTGCCTCCTCCACTGCTATTGCCTTGGGGTGTGTTGTGACTACAGGTAGCTGCGGCCTTGGATTAATATTTTGTCCAATATAATTGTGTTTGGAGTTGCTGAGGACTGTCTCATTCCACAGGAGTCAGGAATCAGCTGCTCTCTCGTGAAATTGTAATGTGGTCATTAGAGTTGTATTAGATTAGATAGATCTATGTATCTCCAGGGAGTCAGTACTATCTCTTTGTTTCAATGCACATGGGCCAGTCAAGTTCAATTTATTAGGTTTTTAGAGCCTAGTTTATCATCCAACACCAGGATGTGACATGGCTGTAAAAGGAAGATCTTGTTCATCAGCTTTTATGTGCGTGTTTTGCAGCAGCAGTCAAATTCAAATAGACTGCATCTAATCCCAAAACTACTAATGCAATTATATTGGGAAAGAAAAGAAGTTTTGTGTTTAGTTTGCCCTTCTACCTTTCCCATGGTTGAAGCTGATGTGAGAGAAACAAACCGAAAGACACTTAAAGAAAGGGGAAGTTTTCAGTTGATGCCAACATTGCCCCAGCAGCAGGATTTTGGGGTAAGATGGAAAGTGGTGTGGGATTGGTCTCTGCTGATTTCAACCTGCAGCAAGCAGCACAGTAGGAATGATCCTTCTAGCAGATCTCTTGCCATCCCCACCGTGGACTTGCTTGTCTTCTTGTTATGTCTGCTTAATCCTGTAAAAGTTGTAGTGACTTAGTATGTAAAGCAAAAATCAGTCCCCAGCTACTGTGGATCTGCTGGCAGAAAATGAAGCTTGGGTGCGGCCGTGCTAGAAAAAGTTGTTTTCCAAGTATTTGTTACTTAGAAGAAAGGGCTCACATCATATTCAAGAACTGTATTGCTGCAAACCCTTTTGAGTTCAGTTAAAGCCGTTGCTGCAAGTCTCGAGTCTTAAGAGTGTTGATAATTGATTTTGAAGGGATCACTGGAGGTCATCTGGGCCAAGCCTTTCCTCAAAGCAGGGAGGACTTTGAATTTCAATCTGGTATTCTGAAAGATCCCAGGAAAATTGATTGAAGCTGTTAAACCAGAGTGAGATGATACTAGATTATATGATTCGAGGAATAATTCAGTACAGACAGTGCTGTAACTAAGTTTCTTTCACCTTTAATTCCTCTGATTACATTAGTGATGTCCCACAGCAGGAAGCTGGTGAATGCTTTCAGCCCTATTTAACTGAAGTAGAGACTTCAATTTATTTTGATTTCATTTTATTTTGAGGGATTTGAGCTGAAGATACAAAACTCAGCCTAATCCAAGCAATTGGAAGAAACTCCAGTGCTGAGGGGAGAGAAAGGTTTAAATTTACTTCAGCTGACACCTGCTGTAAATGGCAGTGCAAAACATCAACAAACATCCAGAAGTGGTGCAAAATGTATGCAAGCAAAGGAACTTAGTCTCAGGGAGAGTGTCTGCCATAAGGGGTTGGAGTCTGTGTGCATTAAGTCTTTACATATGGTCAAGAAGGCAATCACTGGGCTCAGCCAACTCCTAGCTGCTCCAGGTCAGTTCGACCCCATACAACAACCCCAGTGCTGGGAGTTTTCTTGTGGCTCTGCGGTTCTCCTGGTTGTTGATGTGATGTTTGAGGACCCGAGTCAGTTTGCTGCTGGGAGGTTCTGAGGGAGGAGTGGAGCTTCTTGGGGCTGGTTAATATTGCAGGTCTTAAATTTTGAGAAATGTCGTGCAGATCAGCAAGAATTAGAGGAGTTTAAAAGGGATCATGGTTTCCCCAAATCACATAATTTCCCCTATGATGTAAAATTGATGAAGATAAATAGTTCCATATGGGAAAGACATCCCAAGAGACCTTGGGCTGAGTTTGTAAGTAGCTATGGTGCTTCCTATGTTTGGTTAAAGACCTCTAATGAGACCAGAATTTTGACATTATATCCTCTTTTGGAGGCCACAAGAAGCCGGAAAGCTTCATGGCTAGAGATCACTGGCCCTAAGTGGAGAAATAAATTCACTTAACGTTCAAAGTGGAATGGTGCCAAGGGAAACAAGCGGCTTTAGGAATTTATAAAGAGCAAATCTCTCTGGTCAGCCTCAATTACTGCTTTGGGCTAATTAGTGAAGTGGAGGTGATAAGGACAAAGCAAAGAACTGTAATTTAGCACAGCATTTGGGCCCTGCTTGTGGGAATTTCAGGAAGAAAAAGAAAAAAAAGATAAGCGTAACTTAGAAACATCCACTTTTTTTGGATTGCATCTCTCACCAACAGGGACAAAATTTTGCCTCAGGAAGGGCATCCCCTTGGTTCAGTGTGAGAACTCAGCTGGAAAATGAAGTCTCTTCAAGTCCTGTTGTGTTGATGGAAGAGAAAGGAGAGTGGGGAGATGACAGTCTGCCTTTCTACTCATGGCTCTTTTAATCCATGAGATGAGCTCTTTCTATCCTGGGAAGATGTCTTGGTTCTGTCCCTGATAGTACCAGAGAGAAGCCACTGGAGGGCTTCCAGCTGCACTCTGTACCTGCAAACAGGGTACTGACCTGCCCATGGCTTGTCAGCCCTGTGGCCTTCAGGCTGATGGTAACTGTGCATGGGTGGTACAGGGAATCCTAACCAAGCTAGTGGATTAGGAAAAAGTAGGATTGAAGACAGAGCAGACTGTCTGGAAGAACAGCCTGTTGTTGCTCATTTTATGTTAAGCACTGTTGCTACCCACTATGAAGCATTAGCTTAATTAACTCGAGGACAAATTCTTCTGTCTTGGCAAAGTCCATCAACATCCAAGGAGTATTTCGTCCGTGTTATAAATATGAAAATGAAATGAAGATTTATTTGGGTACAATCTAATCATGGAAAAGCCTGTCTCAGAGATGAATGTACTAACAACTTCTAGATAGACAAATGGGTACTCTACCCTTTCATTGTTTCTGGTATGAGGTTAAATTGCCTTGGGAGCCTCTTTGTGTTACCTTTGCTTCCCAAAGGTGAGGTGACATCCTGTGATTAAAAGCAAAATAACCCAAGTACTTATGCACACCTTTCAAAACAAAACAAACAGACAAAAACAGACAGTATATCTTGTCAGGCTTTTATTACTTTCTGGTGTTATCCTCTATTGAAATTCCTAGTCTGATGATTTTAGTTGGTGCAGTTTCATCATTGGACTCCAGTTCCTCTGCTGTCATGTGTTCCTTTATGGTTGGGATTTTTCTGGACTTATGGCATTAACATTATCCTAATGATAGAATCACATGGGTTTTCCTTATTTACACAGTGTGATTCTACTCTTTGCTCTTAATGTTATTTATCATGGTTTAGTTTGGTCTTATACTCTACCTCCAAAACTAGGCAATGACTAATGCTTCCAAGGAAGGAAGGATAACAGAACCTCAGGCAGCCACAGCTGAAGTTGCTGTAGTTTTTGTTTTTGATGTTATTCATCCTATTACTCTTCCCATGATAAGTTTCCATTCTTGAGAAAATGGTCAAATGGTAGCATCCATCACCTCACTAAAGGTTGCTGGAAAACTGAAGAGAGTTCAGAGTAAATACATAGGAGAGTGAATCAAGAGAAGTCTGTTCTAACCAGTGAGTTTAATTGTACTTAATTTAAATGTTGTGATTTGATTTCACCAAAGACCTGGATGTGTTCTGTGAGGATCTGCATGTGGAAGGGAGGTAGGAGTATAGCAAAATCCAGTGCTTGGAGGTGGAGCTAGCTAAATTTAAGCCAGACATAAAGGAGAATCCATAATATTGGTGCTTGACTGCTTGCCCATATAGTTTACTGAGTGCAGCAGTGGATTCTCCATTACATGTTTTTTTTTCAGAAGGATTCAATCCCCTGCGTTGCATTGCTTGGGGCTTTTTACCCTAGGCACAAAGTCACATGCCCTTAAAAGAAGAAAAGCTGGGGAGAGATCAGAACAAACCCAGAAGTTCAGCTTCAGCTGTTAAAAAGAGATCTATTCATTTTCGTTTTTTATGATCTTGTATAGTTAGGCTAAATTTAATTGAGGCTGGGGAGCTGGGGCTGGAACAGATGAGGAAAAGGGAACTTGTTGAAAACATTGTCAAGGCACATATAGCAAAAACGAGTGACAGCAAATGCATGACAGAAAATGAGAGGAGGAGAAAGAGGAAGAGAAAAGGCTAACGGGAAACAATTAGAAAACACCACCGCCACTGAAACAAATGTGTTAGAGGGTAACCAAGATGAAGCTGCGTGCCAGCCTACAGTTAGCAACTGAGCTACTGCAGTGTGGTCTTATATTACCAAACTGCCCGTAAGAGAACTGCTCTTTAGTTGAGATGCCACAGTGTCATCAACCGTTCCAGCACTGCGTGGCCTGGCTGTTGGAGCAGACAGCCCTGGTTTACACATCGCTCAGCCCATCCCTGCCTCATGGCAGACCATAAGGGGACCAAGGCGTGTTGCCTGGAAGGTGGCTAAAGACAAACTAGGGAGCTGCCAGAAGGTGTGATGATGATCTTGTTAGCACTGTTTCTTTTTGCTTTGAATCAGTGTGGAGGTAACACCTGTGCTCTGAAGGAGCTCTGTGCAGTGGGATGATCTTTCACATGAAATAGCAAACCAGAGGCTGTAAACTTGTCAGGATAAAACGCCAGAATGCTCGTAGCAATGGGCAAAATACAGCCATCTTTGAATATAATAAGAGAGCAGAGTGTCCTGTTTAACTCTTAAGGCTGAGCGCCCACTCTGCATTCTGCTCTTAAGCCTGCATAGTTGCCTGAGATTTATTGCGTTACATTTTTGAATGATGTGAGAGGAAGAGGTGGCCAGGTAGGTGAATTTTAGTGTCTTGGTAGCATTTTCTGTGTCCCGTGAGGCTGGTATTGGTAATGAGAAGTACCACCCAGTGGGAGTGCAGCCCATCCTGCCTGTCATGGCTGGTTTTCTCTACAGCCCTGCGGGGCAGACCTGCCTTTCACTTCTTGCTTTCAGAATGATGCTCTGCTCTGTCAGCGTGAGGTCAGCTGGCAGCCATGTTTGAGAGGGTAAGATCTGTCCTTGCACCTTGGTCTTGGATGCTTGTCTGTCTGCAGGGTGCTCCTGCCACACTCTTCATTTGTAGCCAGCCCCTCCATGCTGACCCCAGTGGTTCCTTTCACTGGTATCACATATCCAATGCAACGGGCTCATCCTTCAGCAGAAGGGATTGCAAAACCTGTGACCTTGAGCAGCCACACTGCATGGTGGGGAAGCACTGAGGCATGTGGCAGTTCTTCTGGCACACAAAGAGCGGTGGAGGTAGAAGAGGACCACAAACTGCCCATCTCCGAGGTTGAGGACAGACATGAGGACTGGCTTTTCTTTGCCGTAAGAAGGTTGTTACCTGGAGGAAACTTACTGGGCTTGAAGAGGTGCACACCGTATACATCAGTTTTAACAAGCACTGCTGATAGCTGGAGGTACCATCTCCACATTGCCACGTGGTGTCATGGTTTAATACTTTTGTAATTTTGCTATCAGTATTCCACATCACAACATCATGTAAAGTATGGATAGTCCAGGCGGACAGCCAATACCCCGGATTATCAGGAATTTAAAGTTTATAAAATATCCCGGAGTATTGGCAGTCCGCCTGGACTTTCAAGGTCAAGCTCGCAGGTGCAGAATCGCAAACCTAAGATAGCTCCTTAACAGGGAAAAAACGTAGCTCTGTTAAAAACTGAAGGAACAACAGATGAAGAAAACAGAAAAAACGGCAACTCAAAATGCCCGCATTCTCCACCAAAATCTGTCGCGGGTTAAGCAAGATCTACCTGTGCCCGTGACACACGTGGAGACCTTGCTCCTTCCCCACCTCTGCCCCCACTGACTCAGCACTACTGTCTAATAGCAGATTGCTAGGACAAGGCTGTCCATATCAGAGTCCGTCAGACTTTCTCTGGTTTATATCCAAGAGCAATATCTACTTCTTCGATACAAGACTCACCTGATTTTGCTCCACCATAAAGCTTATAGAACTGAGATGCTTTGCCAGGCAGGATGAGCTGGCAAACCAACTCTTCACCCAAGTCCCAGTGGCTTGGTCCTGACATTTCCAGTTACATCTGGTTTAAGACTAGAAGAAAGGTGAAAGAAAGTATGGTCTCTACTTTTTTGTTTTCCTCTAGGTAGACTTAACTATGTTGTCAGATATGCCTTTCTCCTGCCTAAATATTCCGCATAATGTAGGGGATAGTTGCTTTTTTTCTGAGAACACGTGCATGGAAGTGCTGGCTTTGTGGAACCATGAATATGCCCAGGTTAGCGGGACATGCTCTTGTAGATGCATTCCTGCTTATTATCAGCGAGAAGATATTTGGTCTCCATGTTTGATGGTAGGTGGCAAAGGTGATGATATCAGTCATGCACTTCCTTGCAAGTTTTAAGCAATGACCTTTATAGCTGTCTACATGTGGCTACACTTTTCAGCTTTGGAAATGCCTTTTATTGAGACATTCAAATAGATGGCTGTGTGCGTGACTACAGAGCTGTGTCAGAATAGTTTGAGAGCTTGGTAGAGCTGTAAGGCTCGGTAATGATTTCACTCTGAGGGGGTGTCCACCAGCCAGAAGCCGCCCTTCATCTGTTCTCATTTGTTTTCCCAACCTGACCTCAGAGAACTGTCTGCACCCATTGGTAAATCCCAGTGCTGCCACTCAGCAAAGGCTCCCAGCACCTCTGCTCAGGCAGCAGTTAGAGATTCTCTTTGTAAGTCCAGTGGTGCCTTTGCTTTACCCCACTGGAACTGCCCAGCTTGAACTGCCTTTATGCAACAGCAGTCAGCTAATGTCTGCCCTG
This sequence comes from Perdix hodgsoniae, assembly GCA_035772895.1. Classification (NCBI taxonomy): domain Eukaryota; kingdom Metazoa; phylum Chordata; class Aves; order Galliformes; family Phasianidae; genus Perdix; species Perdix hodgsoniae. The sequence continues at coordinate 457,172 of JAPSGF010000104.1, forward strand.
GCCCAGTGCTATTTCTTGCATCAATCCTTTTCCAAGCTTTCTGATGTAAAGAAATCTTTCCAGGTTGAGTCCCAGCTGCCTCTGTTTTCCAGAACCCTGAGGTGTGCTGACACCAAAGCAGAGCATGGACAGGCACTGGAGGGCTCCAGAATTAGCAGTAGCTTTTGTCCATGCAGGGTCTTCACTTCCTTACTGCAGCTCAAAACCAGCTTAGGGAGGTAACGTGATGCTGCTGTAGGACCGCTGCTGCTACCCAACAGCTATGGCTTGTGTGTGCTGGAGAGCTCTCGTTTGCTGCGGTTCAGCCCATTATGAACAGGTTTTCTTTATGGGAAATATTTTCAGCAGCGTCTGAGTCCAGTTCTCAAAAGTGATGTAGGCTGTTAAGAGACCAAAGCCAAGATCTTTATAAATAAGTAATGGTTTGGGCTGCCTTTGTTTTCTGTTACACAAGTGGAGATGTCTAAAAGGAGCCTGGTTGTCAGTGGTTGTGGAATTCTGGCATTTTTTCAAAACTGACGTGCTTTTAAAATACCTTAATCTGGGCATTCAGAAATGGAGGCATCAAGAAGGATTAGCTGCTTTTGAAATCCTTTTTCTTAAAAGTTTAAGTGAAAGACGGTGGAATTTGGGGCCATAAATGTCATGTTGAGAAATGTTAAAGGTTATATTATGGAAGTGTGTGTCTGCCCACCTGTAATGGCACTTGTTCCCAGAGCAACCGCGCTGCTGTACGTTAATGTACTCGCCAAATCCTAGCAGGAGGAAGTCAAATCTATGACTGTCTTGCTGAACGGGCGATAGGAGTGATGGGCTTCTCTGGTGCATTGGTCTACCTCAACTTCAGTTTGAAGAGGAAAATAACAATACTTTAGCAGACACCAAAACAAACTGATCAGTGATTTCAACCAGCCGGGCAAAGAAAGACAAGTTTGTATCTGAATTCTCATGAAATGGTTTTGTGGTTGTAATTTAGTAAGTCATCTAGGGGTTTACAACTGCTAGTCCCCCAGCCTGAATTCCTAATGTATGTGTGATTCTTGTTTTCCTCTCAGATTTGAACCATGTCCCACCCGTCCTGGCTGCCACCCAAGAGTACCAATGAGCCTGTTGGTCATGTTACAGCAAGGATGGAGACCACGCATGCCTTTGGGACTCCCAGCATCTCAGTGTCCACTCAACAGACGCCAAAGAAGTTTGCACCCGTTGTTGCCCCCAAGCCAAAGTACAACCCATATAAGCAACCAGGAGGTGATGGTGAGTATGTGGGTGTTTTTTGTTGTTGTTTTTTGGGTTTCTTTTTTTGGAGGGGTATGTTTCATTGGTTTGGGTTTTTTTTAGGGAGGATCCACAGAAGTCATATGCAGGGTTATTGACCTCTAACACAAACTGTGTTTGACAAACTCCTGGCTCATGAGTTTGTGGGGTCAAATCAATCAATAAGAATGTGAAAGAACCTTGTACCCTCTGGCAAGCTATCCTCCTGAATGGCGGAGGGCTAGGGGAGAGCAGGGGGACAGCAATTCCTTTGTTTTTGCTGTAAGCAAGTCTCCTTTCCCTAAAACTGATATTTTTCTAGGAGTTTTGCTTGTTTCATGTCTGCCTGAACACATCAATCCAAGAAGCTGGAGCTTGAACACCCTTTTCAATTTTGTTTTTCTTTTGCACCAGTGCAATGGGACTTCTCTACAAACATGGGATTGAGCTGGGGATGTGGGTAGAGATGGATTTGGCAGAATGGGTCTCAACATGTTTCATCCCTTGCCTGTTGGTTTGATTCAGTTTTACTGTTTCTCCTCTGCTGTGGCAGGCTCTTGAATATGAGATGAATTAGTGGCATAGCTATGTGGATATTTATGTGACCATTGCAGTAGCCTCTGAAGATATTCTCTGTCAGTAGAACAAAAGCTTTACAGTCTCCGTGCACTGGCCTCGCTTTGTCTCCTGCTTTTAAAGTCCAGCTCTCTTCATGCAGTTGAGCAGCAAGTGTAGGAATTGAGTTTTTATTCTGTGGACACATGGAAGAAGGGATAAACTTGGGTACAGGCTCCATTGTACTCAAGAAAATTGCCAAATCAGCTTTTGATTTTCAGTTTTGGCTGTTTTTCTTTGTACCATCTTAACTTTTCCCTCTTTTGTATTGAGTGCAATAAGGCAAAAGTTGTCTGTAATTTTTTTCTCCTTTTTCTACTCTTTTCAGAGTGTGTGCAGGAAGACTGCATGATAATGGAAAGGAGAAAGAAAAACAGAGCAATATATTAAATCTCTCATTTAAGCAATTTTCTAAAGTTAAGGACATCTAGTAGGAAGTTGGAAAAGACTGACTAGTGTTTCATTTTTTTTTCCTCTGCTGCTCTTAACTTCAGAGAATTCGGAACGAAAAAAGAAAATGTGTTGGAGGGGAAAACTCAGTCATATGCACCTGTTCAGTTGCCTTCAGTAACAAAACATTAGCGAGGAAGAGGGAGGGAAAGACATTTGGAATTAAAAAAAGTAAAAATAATCCATTTCTGAATTGCGATGGAAATGTCAATTTCAAGTAAGGTGGAAATTCTTATTTTTTAAATTCTTCTACAATTTAAGATAATAATGAAAAATGACGCTTTGGTTCCTCAGGAAAACTGATGTTGGTCAGCCAGAAATGTCACTATGCCTTAATTGCTGATGCTTTAATTGCTATAGATTTGATTGTAAGTGACTCAGGAACACCCCAACAACCTTCTAAAAAATTCATTACTTCTTGGCTCTGGGGGAAGGAGACGTCCTCTAAGCAGCACCCCAGTACTGCAGACTGAGAAAGGCAGATGAGCCTCACCAGCATTTCTTGTGCAATGCAGAGTATGCAGTCCTGCAAACACGTGAACATTGCTGGGTCTGATGGAAACGGGGAGATTTGGGGAACTTATGGGGGGCCTCTGTAGATCCTGGACTTTTAGAGATGCCGTCATCATCTGACAGGCTTGGAAGAAATAAGAGATAGTGGAGACTTGATCAGGGATTGGCTTAGTGATGTGACAGCGTAACGGCAGCTTAAGCTAATCCACTTTCAGAAGGTGACACACTGCTGGTCAGTGTCAGCAGCTGGTGCAAAGCCATTAGCTTGACCATATATAACCCTGAGAACATGAGGCTTCCGGGATCTGGCAGGTGAGGCAAGAAAATCTTTAGCCCACCATGCTTCATTCACTTTTTATGGCTCTGTTCTCTCCTCTGGGCTCCCTGCTTGTTTCTTCAGTGACCTCCGTTGTTTGACAGAACAGAACTTTGAAATGAGTTAGAAATGGTTAAACAAGTTAAAAACAAAAGCTGTGACAGCCAGCAGTTTATAAAGCAGGAGCGTTTTAATGTGCTGGAAGCAGTCAAGGCGTGCGTGGTTTAGACCAGCTAAGTGAGCAATTTTCTCCGTGGTGCTGGTCCCCCTCCTTGCTGTTTGCCACGCTGCCTTGCTGAGACTTGTTTTGAGCTGGATTTGTCAACTCATCAGAGCAGAGACCATGTCTTGCTGTCGCAGGGATCTGTTTGGGGGCCTTGGGGTATGACTGCAGTAGTAATAACAATAATAAATAAGAACACAGCCCTGATTAATGTGCTGCACGGGTTTCTGCCGCCCAGCTAGCTGGAGAAGCTGGTGCAGCTGTGTTTTTATGGACCAGACTTCCACATGCTGCAGTCTGGTCTTGTCTTCTGGAGGATTTAGCACTAGCCTTCCCTGTCGCAGCAGCTTGTGGGGGATTAACCTTGCTCACCTCAAATGCTCCTTCTCTGGCGTGCTGCTGTGCTGGGGTCTGTAGCTCCTGCCCTGGTGTAGCCCTCCCCTTTGGAGACAGGGATGAGTTTCTGTGCCGGGGTCTCAGAGCCAAGCAGGAGCTCTGCTGGCATGGCAGTGTGCTGGGGCTCATCTGCTCCCTGCTCCATCCATATGGTCCCTTGCTGCTGCGCTGTATTTCTGATGCTTCCTCCCTGGCACTCTGGGGAGGGAGATGGTTCGGTCCCTCAGCTCTCAGCCCTCTGCACATCACGATGCTCAAATCACTGTGCGCTCTTTTTCTGTGAGAGGAGTCATTGCTGGTGTCTGTTTTCAGTAAGTCCAACCCAAGGGTACAAACACTGCTGTTCAACATGGACTCAATCCTGGGAAGTCTTAGCACTGTGATCCCTGCTGGCCTGCACAGCTCCATATTTACCCCACAGATGGAGGAGAGCTGTTTGAGCTAGTGGAATGTGGTTTTGTACAAGAAAAAAAAGTGTCTGTGGGAAGGAAACAGCAAATGAGCTAGGCTGGAAATGAAAATTCAGTATCCAGACATTCAAGCAGTGGCTTTAAAAAAGCCACTGGGTGGGAGCATTGGGGTGAAGGGTGATTTTTTGATGGAGCATCCTTGGATGTGTTTGCAGACAGGAAAACATCTGTCTATGCTGAGGCAAGATGAGTCCTGAGATGAGTGAGACATCATGCTGCCATGGGTCCTGGCAGTCCACACCTCTCACTCCCCTCTCAGTGCTCATGTGTGCTTAGTACTGCATGCTTCCTCCCCCCATTCCTCAGCAGACCCCATCCAGCAATATGCACAGCAGGTGGTGACTGCAGAGCTGTGCTGTCAGTTCAGGTGAGCCCTCCTTCACTGAGCGTTGAGCTAAGAGTGCAGAGAGAAAGCAGAAGGCCCTCTTCCAGTTTCTTTAAAAGCATTGCCCTTCCTCTTTTCCCCCCCAATTATTTTTCTCCTGCTTTCCAGTTTTTGCACTAAAATTGGTATTTCAGTGCTGGCGGGAGCTCACATGCTCCATGGCATGGGGAGGAGAGCTGGCAGGCACTCTGAAATGAGTGCTGCTGGGGTGCTGCCAGGGCTTGTGAGGCCAGAACTAGGGGGTTTCAAAACCATACTGAAGTCTATTGTCAGCCTCGGGTGCTCAGAAAATCCTGACTTGGAGCTCCTCCGGTCATTGGGTGGCTTGAGTGCAGTGAGAGTGTCAGGCTTTGTGGTGTGATTTGTCTTTGGTTTGCATCCTTTGATTTCAAGCTGGTTTTCATAACCTCAGAAGCTCTTTCCCCCTCGCCCTCATCTCCCAGTACAATCCTGTGGACACAAAGCAGTGCAAGGAGTAGCAGGTTGCTGATGCAAACCAAGCCTATGGGCTGTGGCTGATGGGAGCACCTAGAGACAGCCAGGAAGGGGACACTGGGCACATTGCTGGGGAGGAGCAGTAAGTGACAGTAAAGCCTGTGGATTTGTGGAAAGGACAATGCACTGAATAAGGAGCATCACCAAAGCCATAGCAGCTGATAGAGCATCTATACCTTGGAATGAAAAATGACACCTAGCTGAGAAGCATGGGTGAAGGCTTCCATCTGTTGCCCTTTGCTGTCAAAGAAATGAAGCTCCTCATTTTCTTACAATATATGGTTTGAATTTTGGCTGGTCCTCTGTGGAGCCAGAAGTTGGACTCGATCGTCCCCAGAGATGTTCAAGAACTGTGGAGATGTGGCACTGGAGGACATGGGTTAGAGGGCATTGTGGGGATGGGTTGATGGTTGGACTAGATGATCTTAGAGGTTTTTTTCAATCCAATGATATTTACGATTCTATGCCTGTGAATCCTTTCTAACTCAAGATCTTCTATGATTCTATGATATTTCATTCATGGGCATCTGTTGAGGCATATTCCTGAGACATATACCACAGTGCCAAACCCTGGCCACAAAAGGATGTGCAGACAACATCCCTCCTATGACAACTGTGTAGTTTATGGGATTGCACAACATTTGGGCATTTGTCTTTGTCAGCCCTTTAGAGGCTTTGAGGGCAAGCTTTGCAAAATTAGCCATTTGAGTTTATACTGTTGACTCCTTCTAAATTCAATATTAGTGCTGATGATGCCTTTTCCTGGTGATTGCAAACCGTGGTGAATATAATACCTGCAGAAACAGTTAAAATGGATTCAATCAAAAAATCGTTAAGGTTGGAAAAGACCTTTTAGATCACTTAGTCTCCTGATAACCTGTGTTTGTTAGTACCACATCTCCAGAGTTCTTGAACACCTCCAGGGACTGGGATGCCCCCACCTCCCTGGGCAACATGTGCCAGTGCCCAACCACTCTTTTGGAGAAGTTTTTCCTGATATCCAACCTGAACCTCCCCTGGTGCAACTTACAGCCATCACCTCTCATCCTATCACTGTTACCTGGAACAGAGGCTGACTCCTGTTCCGTCACAACCTCCTGTCAGGGAGCTGGAGGGAGCAATAAGGTCTCCCCTGAGCCTCCTCCAGTTCCATAATGGAAACTAATTGAAGAGTCAAGAATTAAAGCAAGCTCTTTCCTTCTGCTTTCTTTCCTTGAAGCGCTTTCAGGCATGATGTATGACAGCAGGCTCATACGCAGGTTTTTGAGATCTTCATGGGTTTGTTTGTTTTGTGGTGGTGTTTTTTGGTTTGTTTGTTTTGTTTGTTTGTTTTTGTTTGTTTGTTTTAAATCTCTTCTTTCCATCTGCATTAGTTGGAGGAGAGGGTTGCAACTCATGGGGTCAGGCGCAGCATCAGTGCTAGCTCCAGGGCAAGATTACATAGTTGACACCATGCTGTGTTCACTTGAACCCGGCTGATGCAGGTTTCCCAGGTCCTGACCCTCTCTGCCCTTTCTTCATCTGTGTGGAGGCTCCTGAGCAGTAGCTAATTTTATTCTGCTGTGTCTGTAAGGGACTGGGAGCATGAGCTATCATGCTGTTTATTTTATCTTGTAGGCAGGCATACCTAGTGGGCTTTGTTTACAGCAGCTGCTATCGGTAGCTCTGTCTAATTTTTGAAGCCAGGGTATGGATTTATTGGAATAGACACTCAGTGTTTTAGCTGTGCTGTTCCCTGTTCTGCAATCTTTGACAGTTCATAGAAGCTAAACAGCTCCAGAGTCTATTCATTACTTGGATGAGAGCCCTGAAAGGATAAATTCAGACTGACTTGGGAGATTCTGCAGGTTTTTTGCTTTTTTTCTGGTTGTCTTTGCAGGGCCTACTGCATAACATGGCAAGAGTAATCCCTGCTACTGGAAGGCAGAGGTATACCTGCTCTCCTTAGAGCCATCCTTGAGCTTTGGGGACATTCCATTGCCTTTTGGTCATCTTTGGCAGGAGATTCACACTCAGGAGCAGCAAGATGGGGGTCAGCCGTGCCCTGGTGCTGTGCTGTGTGTGCTCAGTGCCAAGCTAACAGGAGATGATGTGATTTAGCAGCAGTAGAAGCAAAGCTGGTTGTCTTGCACGTGGTGTGAGCTGTGAATGCAGACTGCTGCTGCATCCTGCATAAAGCATGGGAATATGTTGTTATCTGGTTGTTTTGAGGCTGAACTGGGTCCTGCACATCCCAGAGAGTTTCCAGCGGGACCTGCTGGTCTCTGCATCCAGCTTTGCCACCAGCTGATAAAATCATTGGTGCTCTGGGGATAAGGCAGCATCGCAGTGATAGGACAAGAAAATAGGCTGAGAAATGCTCAGGCTGTCTTCTGCTCCCATCATGGATTGAGCTTGCAGAGCTGAAAAACGTTGTGGGAATAAAGAGGAATACTGCTGCTGTGGCAAATCATCCTGACTGCCTAAGCACAGCCCCCACGTTGGTGCTTGTTTTTTAAAGAAAGCTTTTTTGAAATGAGCATTATAAAGTTTTAAAGCCCTTCTAAATCCTTGCTCTCATTCTTCTATGTGTTTCTTGCGCTGAACGAAGTGAAGCAGATGAAGCAATGCTTTATTCATTAGTGTCAGAACTGCATCATCCACAGGCACTTACAGAATACAGTCAGGGAAAATGAACTTGAAGTTCCAGGCCTCTTCTTGGTTTGCTACCCATTCTACAAAAGCATTTAAAGGACAAACCGAGCCCCAGAGCCTGCAGAACACACGGGAAGTGGGGGCTCCCTCACTAAGGGGAGGTTCCTCACCAGGGGGCTGTTGAGAACCAGTTTGGAGCTGCCTTTCGGAAGTCTCCATTGATTTCTCTCTAATGACATCCTCCTCCCTGATGGTTAAGAGCCAAGTGAAACCAATTTGAAACTAGTGCTTGTTCTCATTTGTTTAAATTGCCCTGAACAAGCCGAGCCGTGCTGAAACTGCACTCCGTAGCTTGTGATGTGTCAGTGCTGCTTACGTGGGACCCTAAGTGTAGGCATCCCTTTCTGGTGTCCTTCTGCCTCTTTGCCTTGGTTCTTCTCTTACCACTTATGTGTAGAATTAAATGGAGGCACAGTGTTTTGATGGGTATCTGCAGCACTGTGACCAGTTTCGGGGCTTATCATGATGGCAGGTGTCAGTGAGGCACCTCTGCGTGGGCCCTGCTGTTGTGGTTGCACCCATCCCACCAGAAGTTCCTGCTTGGGCTTGACTGTGGTGCCTGAGTCTGCTTTTGTGTTGTTTTTGTTTGTTTGTTGGAGATAAACATGGAGGTCTGTGCTCCTGGCTTTGCTCTCAGGATGAACATTATCTTTTTTTGAAATACCCCCTCTGATAATGGCACTGGGAAAAATGCAACAGAGAAGAGATGCATAAAGACTGTTATTGAACCAGTATACTTATCTGTAGTTCTCAAAATGTCAAATCAAGCCACCAGGTTTTATTAACAATTCTGACTATGTTTTGTTAGAATTACAAATATTAAACTTTCAGAGGCTTTGGAACATATTGCCACTTATTTGGGAACTGCTTGAAGTAATACATAGCCTTGTTTTTGATTCTGGTGAGTGAGCTTGTATTTTCTTTGTTATATGGTATCATAAAGCAAACACTGCTCCTCAGCAGGTAGATTTTTCTTTTTTTTCTGCCATGCCTATTTTTTTCTCTCTTTCTTTTCCTCCTGTCTGTCCTTTCAAGATACTATATTTAATTTTTCCACTTCATTATTTCATACATTGAATAGTGATTCATCTTTGCAGTGGCCTGTTTTGTGAACCACAATAGTTTGGGCAGAATAAAGTAAAAGGGCAAAAAAGGGAAGGAAAAAAAAAAAAAAAAGAAGACAGATCTGACATACACTGGATTGGAAAGAAGCCATCTTTTTATAACTCAGATTGCAAACATCTGTCATTGACTATATCAAACCTACTTATTAAAAGATAATGTTCGTTCTCTATATAGTTCTAAAGGGCTGTGGTGCCCGAAGTGAGAGAGCAATGTTGATGCTGAAGTAGTTTGAATTCGAGCAAGCAGCACTTGTCCATTTTATTTTAATCTAAAATTTTAACATCCTCCAGATGCCAGTCTGTTAAATAATAACAATTGTTACATGATAGTTAACAGTCAAATAACTTTTTTTTAATTTTTTTGCTCACTCAGTACAGCTTTTTTATGCCCTGAAAGCTAACTTGTTATAATAAAGGACTATACGTATATTTTTCCTTTTTCCTGACTAAAGCTTTTTTTACCCGGCCAGACAGAGTACTGCTAAGTCAGAGCAACCAATAAACGTCTATTGGATTATATTACAGGTTGGTCTAATAAAAGGTTAGAAGAATGAATGAGCAACTCTTGAAGCCACAGAAGCTGTACTTGTGGCCAAGGAGCAGGCATTTCTGGCAGTGAACACTGCACAATTACAATTTGGATTAAATATACAAGGCCTGACATGCTCATCCCTTCGGCAAAGCACACCAAGGTGGGTTGGTGCAAGAGCCAAGGGTCCACGAGCAGAACCTGAGTCCTGCAGCTCCAGCTCCCCAGGAGACTGCTGATGTGGAAGGGGATGAGCGGGGACCCAGTCTGGTTCTAATACATATCACTACCTTAAAAATTCCCTTTCTGTCTTCTTGTTAACTAGCATGCACATTGGAAGGTCCTAGCCACAGAAGAGCAGTTATGCTCTAAAAGCTGGCACAAGGACTGGGGATTTACCCAAACTATTTCAGGAGCTGTGGAGCGCAATGCTGGAGCTACGCATCCAGCAATTCCTTGGCACAGCTCTGTGCCCATCTCCCTCCAGCTGCTTTGGGTGCTGAGCAGATGGTGCAGAGACCCAGCTTTAGGGAGGAGAATGCTGCCTGGGAGTGGGGACTAAGCAAAAGACTCATAGGTCATCTTCCACTCCAGTTCGTGTGATGACAATGACTCAGGAAGGGTTTTGGTTTAGTCTAGACATGACCAAACCATAATGGGAAGCCTGGCACAAAAGGTTTCCTTCGTAGCATGGTAGAAATCTTGCTGACGTAAGACCTCAGCTTGTTCTTTTTCTGTTGAGCACTGGATTTATGGGAAGTACCATGGAGGTAAGGAATTGTAAGAGGAGAAACCTGGATGTCTGGGCCACTTCTGTTAGGAAACTGTGAAGGATTTGTTCATGGCTATTCTGGATATAGGGGCAGGCTGTTGGGAAGGGAAGGAATCTGGTAAGTAAATTAGATTCAGTAATGTTTAAAATTTACTCTCTATAAAACCAGTTTGATGGACCTTGTGAAGGACTGATGATCTTTGAGGTCTCTGACCACATCCTGTAGCATACCAGCCAGCCTTGGACCAGCAATTGTCCCCAGCTTTTTGCCTTGTGTGCCTCTCAACATGCTTTTCCAGTCTGAGCTCCAAGTCCCCATCCCGGCCCACTCCCCAGCAGTCCCATCAGTTGGAACCCCCTGCAGAGGCACAGTGCCAGGCCATAGGCACCTCAGTACATGCTGCGAGCACTCTGGGAGTCACGGTGCCCTCCTTGAGACCACAGTGCACCTCTGGTGGAAGCATTTCCTGCTGCTTTCCTCATCCAGAGCAATACAGCTCCACTCTTTACAGGACTGGGTCACCTCTCAGCCCCATAAGTGTCGACTTCAGCTTCACAACGTGCCGTTGTCTAAGGGAATGCGCTAACCCAAAACACGTTGTGTATTTGCAAAGTTTTTGCAGGAGGGTGAATAGGAATAATAATGGTTCCCAAGCCACTTCTCTGCTAGGGGAAGGAAAGGAGCATTTCTCAATACAGATCCATTAACACTGCTCTGGCTGACGGGCAGCAAAACACAGGAGGTAAAAGTCCATTCTTTTCCCTTCCCACTGCAATGATTTAAAATGTTTGAACATGCACTTCAGAAGCCGGGGAAGTAAAAGCCCCCAGTTGTGCCTGGAGACTCAGCAAAGGCCACGATGAGCGGAGGGGCTGCGGAGTGTTAATACAGTCCATCATTTTGTAACGAGCCCGATGTTCTTGTATGAGCCGTGTCAGGCTGTTGTCTGCACGCTGTCTTTGCTGATCATAGTAATCGGGTCATAAGAGAGAGAGAAGTAATAGCGCGTCTCTTAGCAACCAACCCCAGGAGAAAGAGAAAATTACTCAAACAGACTATCCAGCCAGGGAAGTAGAAAGATGAAATTTTCTGAAAGTCTGCTGGAAAGTGCTCAGGGACATAATTCTTTTATGTGTGAGATCCTTACAGGCTGAATCCAATGATATCAGGCACTTTTTTTTTTTTTTTTTTTTTTTCATCTTCCTGGTAAACTTTTATTTTTAATTGGCCTCAGAAAAACAAAGGGAAAAAGCCTCTGAAACAGAGAGATTTGGAAAAATGAGTAGCAGATTTTTGTATCATCTTTAACAATGGCAGGGAGAAGGCAGCAGAGGGAGGTCGACGCATCTCGGGCAAGAGTTGATGGGAGCATCTTATCTGCAGGAGCACTGTGTGCTTCCCAAGGCAGTGCTGGCCAAAGCACGCTTCTCTATCACCTGACTCCACAGTGGCATGTGCAAAACAAACTTGGGGGGCCGGTCATGGCTTGTGTGCCCTCCCAGCAGCAATGCTGGGACTGAGGGTCCCGTGGTCAGTAGTTGTAATAAAATTGGGTGGTTGAAGGATGGAGAGAACCTCATGCACTCATATCTTGAGCTCTTAGAAGACATTTATTTATTTATTTATTTATTTACCCCAAAAAGTTGCACTTCAGCTAGTTTGCATTCTCCCAAATGGAGTATATGGGAAATGCCACTGCACTGGGAGAGAGGTCTGTGTCTGGGATGGCCTTCTTGGTCCCGCCAAGCGACAGCATAAATCAATGTGTGTTTAGTGGTAAGGTTAAGATGGTCAAATCTCTTCCAGTTTTGCAGTTGCATCATTAAAACTAATGAAGGGAGAAAATGTTTCAGAAATCCTGGCTTAAGTCCTGGCTCTGAGGAGGCATACAGAAGCTGTTGCATGTGTAGAAGAGAACAGATACCTATGGTGACTCATCCAGCCACCACTATGTGCCTTTCCTGTGCTTTTGTCTGCTTTTTGACCCCAAGGCACATCTAGGTTGTGCAGAGAGATCTGCTCACCCCTGCGTTGTATTGGCTTCTGGTAGCAGGTTAACCTGCAGACTGTGCAGTTTGATGAAGACTGCAAACATTCCCCAAGATCAGAGTCCTGGGCAGTCAGGTGATGGTCTGGGACAGCTCTGCTTCTGCTGCTGTTGGTACTGACTTTGCTCAAGCACATGTGTGGGAGCTCTGGCTCGGCCTATGGGTTGTATTGCAAACGTGTTCCAGGAGAGAATTGCTAAAGTTTCCTGAGATGGGGCTGACTTCAGCATCTTATCCTGGAAATAATCAGTAGGAGAGAAAGGAGAAAAAAGCAACCTTGCAGCTGTACAGAATTAATAGCTTAGGAGTAACATCTACTGCTGTCAGGGAAAAGTGAGATAAGGAACAATATTAATTGTAACTGCTCACAAGCAGATCGTAGAGGTTGCTGCTTTGCTGTCTTGTCACGAAGAAGAAAGACTTTCTTCCTTAAAAGTTTAGTAATTGAAGAGTTTTCTTTGCTATTTTTGGGAGTGCCAGTAAGCGTTATTTCCTGGAAATTTTCCCCCAACTCTATAAATACCACCGGGGGCTTACAACGGTGACTAGTTTGGGAAGTCAACACCATGCACTTCCTCAACATAGCCAAGCAGCCCTGCAGGCAGAGAGCTCAACTTCTGCAAAATGATTAATTCTCTATTGGTTTTCAGAACTGCCGTGCAATTAAACTCCTTGAAAACTGACTCCCTATTGCTTAGGCTTACCCTCGTGTCTCATCAGGGGGGAAGGCGTGGAGACCTGGCGAAGGATGAAGCACAGTGTAGGCCTCAAAACTCGTGGTAAATGGTGCTTCATTTCAGTAATGGGCTCATCAAATGGCCTCAGGTGACAAACATAAAATGTTCCTGATAACCGCCCTTCACTGTCCTGGGACTGAGATTCTCGTAGATCTTGATTTTGTTAGTGACTTCTTGTGCTTTTTGACACCACTGTTTGCACCAATTTTTCGTGCTCCATTTGGGCACAAACCAAGCCACTCTGTAATTCCTTGTGTGGTGCCCAAGGGAAAGAAGGGCCTGAATTCATTCTGCAGGTGTAAAAGGAAAATTGCATTGGGAGCTCAGGTTTGACACAGCTGTCTTACGTAAAAATGAATTTATACAGGCAAGGGAACACATGAAAAAAGCATGACCCAGGTAAAATCACAGCTGGCCTGCATCTCCTCCACTGTCAACATGGATGTGAGACCACACAGTCGTAACAGGTAATGTATGAGGTGTTACAGTATGTTCGTCTCCTGCTTAATCCATTCAATGAGGCTCCTTATTCTTATGCCTTAAGTTTGGATTAAATTCATTTGATCCCATTTTCTCTGCCAACAGTGGTCCTGCAGAATGTAAGCCTGTAATCCTCCTCTACAGCAGAAAAGGCTGTTGGATTTGTAATGTGGGAATGCTTGACTGACTTCTCCTAGCACATCAGCAGTCAGCCTGCGTTTGCTGGAGCAAGACATGTCCCTTGGCAGGGGGAAATGACCTCTCAGCAGCAGGAGGTTGGAGTGGTGGGTCTCCAGCCATCGTATCTCTTAGTTTTATTGGGTTGCTCACTTCCCTCATTAGGGACAAAAGTCTTGTAGAGGAAATGATTGGTTTGGCTGAGCCTGAAAACTCTGATATTTAAAATACCTCTCCAGGCCTGTAAACTGCCCTTGTTGGCCAGACAGAGAGTACTTCAAACTTAGCAGCTGACCCAAGGCGAAAGCTGTGATGCATGATTACAGCTGAGCTCTTCTTCCCTACAATCACTGTCAGGCTTCTTAAATAACTGCTGAACCATTGCACTTCCCTTCTGTGTATTTGGTGCTTTCCTGATGCGTTCCTGAGACAAACTAATGGTGGGTCCATTTTCCTTATTATTCCTCAGATGGGAAGACTATAATCTTCTCACTTCTCATGTGATGATAGTGCTTACTCTCAAGCTTGGCTGTTCCTGCTTGCGTGTGTCTAAAAGTGCTCTTGCTAATTATCCTTTTTGCCCCATCAGGAATGTGTTGTGTAACTGTGGTGGGGAAATAAATAAAAGAGGAAAATGTAGCAGCATGGTGACTATTTTGAGAGATGAGCATTCGGCTGTCACTTTGATTTTCCCCAGAGATACAGCATGTCCAGCACCTCCTGTAAGCTGACTGACCGACATGGCATGGCATGGGTCTCCAGAGCAAGAATATTCCATTTTAAGAACCAGTCAGATAGGGCACGGACTGGTGTTTGGTGTACACCGCCAACTGTTTGGAAGCTGAAGTGCTGTGAATTCCACCTGTGAAACTGGAGGCGGAGGGAACGCAAGTTAGAAAACCAGGGCCTGAAGGTCAGGGCCTAAAGGTCACATTTTGGCAGTCGAAAGCTCAGTTGTCAACGCAAACATGTGTCTTCTGGAAGGGAATTGTGAGGCTCCATTTATTTAATGCCTGTGTACCTGCCCCAGTATGCTCAGTTCATACTGCATCAAGAGATGTTTTGCTTTCAAATTTGCCCAGCAAAGTGGCTCTGATCTTAGCTGTCAAAGGTCCCCCTTTCTCATTTATTTTTCTCCTCCTTTCTTGCTGTATGCGGTGATGAAGGTTCCGGGAACTCAGTCTGTCACTGGGATGGAGCTTTCTCTTGTAGCAGTTTTGGCTTTGTCATGCCCAGAGCATTGAAAGCTCTTTGAGAGGAGCCATAAAACTCATGAGGCATCAGAGACAGCAGAAAGATGCTTCTCATATAAATAAGCATTTAATTGCAAAACCTTTTGGCTACTTAGAAAAATGATTAGTCAAGTCTATTGGAAGGCAGATAATGTGTGTTTGTGGGGATGAGGGGCAGTTTGATCGCCTCAAATTTCCTACCTTTTTGTTTTCTTCTCTAATGCAAATCGTAAATGATTAAAATGGAAGTGTGTTTTAAATAGGTTTCTAAAGAGATCTTGGAGCATTCTGTGCTTTCCCTGTGTAAATTATTTCATACAGAATAATTGCTGTTTGCAAATGGCTGATAAATAACAAAGCATTTCTTTGTGAGCCCCAAAATTTTAGCATGGTGTTTGAGAGCCCAGTCTTGTGTGTGTTTTATTGTCTCATGCTCAGCAATGCTGCAGGGGATGTTTCACTCAGGCACTTGAGCAGCCCAGTTACTGCAAAGTTTGGTCAGCAATGGCTCCTCGGAGTGGTTTTCTATAAATGCAGCTGTCTGGATCTTGCAACGAGGTTTGTTATTTATGCACAAAGACAAATTAACTGTAGCCAGATTCTTCTTGTCAGGGTTGGCCCAGTACAGCTGAAAAAAGGCACTGCCTGCAAGGGAAAAACACTTTCAGCTTTAGCCAGTTGCAGTTCTTACTGGGGTTAATCTGCACTGGGACACAGATGTACTTCAGCTGTGGGCTTATCTGTGGGGGGAAAAATTGTTTCAGAGCTGGCAAGTGGAGACTAGTGGCTAGTGATGTCTCAGTTGAAGCTGTGTGTTTGTAGCTCTTGTGTGAGTGAGCAACTGGAGTAAAGCTCTGAGCGCTTATCGTCAGGCTGTCCTAATGACTTGGATGAGAATCAGGCATCGCATTTTTGCCTCCTTCTCCTTGTTACATGTGAGCAACTGGAGTTAAGGAGACATCTTTAGCACAAGTG
The DNA here is from genome assembly GCA_035772895.1 of Perdix hodgsoniae. NCBI lineage: Eukaryota > Metazoa > Chordata > Aves > Galliformes > Phasianidae > Perdix > Perdix hodgsoniae. Next base: position 473,061 of record JAPSGF010000104.1, read on the forward strand.
TGTACACAGAATCATTAAGGTTGGAAAAGACCTCTGAGATCTTCTAGTCGTACTGTCCACCTAACACCAACATGGCCCCCTAACCCACGTTCTTTAGTAACACCACTCCGCGGTTCATGAACACCTCTAGGGATGGTGACTTCACCACATCCCAGGGCAGCCTGTGCCAGTGCCTCACCACACCTTCTGAGAATAAATTTCTCCGAATATCCAACCTGCTCCTCACTGAGCTTCTCAGATCTTGCAAGCAGTAGTAGTTGTGATATACATCGGCTAGAGTATTTACATCGACTAGATGGAATATGCTTGATGCTGGGGCTTTAGGTTGTTGCATTGAGCCCACTTGTGAAACCTGGTCTATATTCCATCAGTTTGACACATTCTTCATCAACACTGGGACTTGATGAACCATATACATCTTCTCAAGCTTCATTGCCACGCTGCTTGTTGATGGTCATGTCGTCAGTCTCCTCGAGAAGCTCTAAGTAAACAACCCTGTCTGGGATCAACAGATCATCTTTGTGGCATTTCTCGTCATCTAAACAGTAATTCATTAAACATTTAACAATTTTTTTTGCTATGTAGATGAAAAAAAAAGAGAGTTGGCACCTTCCTTTAAAGATTCTGTCTTTTGTATTGTTTGGTGGCTTTTGTTTTCTTCTGGAGTTTTTTTGGGTTTTTTGTTTTTTTTTTCTTGTTTTTCGGGTTTTTTTTTTTTAAGGAAATCAAGTTGATAAACTGAAAGAAAACCATGTTATTACAAAAGCTTGAGTGCTTCTGAGAATGTTTAAAACAAGGATGACTAGAAATGACCTTTCCATCCTGGAGCGAACTTTGAGTGTGTTCTCCCTTTGGCATTTCTAATGATAGACTTTCCATCTGGTCTTTGCTTAAAAGCTAAGATGCAGCTTGAGTTTTTTCGCATTAAAACTGTGCATACTCTAAAATTAATCCTCTTGATCATTTCACTTCAGGGAGGGGATGCAGAAAGCCTGGGAATATTTGCTTATTTTTAGCAATTCCATTCAGGCCTTCTAGCAGCAGATTCCTATTGTCTGAAATGAAGTTGTTTTTGTTTTGGGGGAGCTCTGGATTCTCCTCTGCTTGGATTTGGAGTGATTATTCCTCTTATAGGAGAATTTAAGAGAAATTGCAGAGATGGCTGGTACCCTGCTGGGGTGCATGGAGTAGATCAGAGGAGGGAATTTGTGGTCCTGTTATTACCTCTGATATTGCTGTCATTTCTAGCAGGCAGATTCCTGGGTCCCAGTTTCTCCTTCCTGGAGGTTAAGACAACTGTTGTTGCTATGGATATTCTCCCTTCCTCCTTCTTTTTCCCAGCTTTTACTGCTGAGCATGACACTGTAAGATGTGGGACGTCCCTTTGGTCAGTCTGCATCAGTGTCCTGGCTGTGTCTCCTCCAGCTCATTGTGCATCCCCAGCTCCTCTCTGTCAGAGCAGCATGAGAATCATAGTATTATTAAGGTTGGAAAAGACCACTAAGATCATCTAGTTCAGTTATCAACCTGTCTCCACCATGCCCATTAACTCGTGTCCCTCAAGAAGCAGAAAGGTCTCTGGCTCTGTGCAAGCACCACTCTGCAACAGCTGAAACATTGCTGTCTTATCTGTAGTATTCTCATCAAAAATCCAAAGCATGGGATCATTTGAGCCAGCATGGATAAAATTAACTCTATTCCAGTCCAAACCACGACACCCATACTGATTCTCCACAGCTGAATGTACAAAAGTGAAATCCCAGTAAAAGAATGCTTTGGGGAAGAGCTGGGGATCTCCAGGGATGAACCAGTGCAGCCATTCAGCCTCCTTTCAGCAGAGGCTTTGGGGAAAGTACGTAAACTGATCATTTTGCCTAGCAAAGCATTTCAACAAGTGCCCAATTTGATACATGCTTTATAAGGCCCCATGGGATGTCCCATTTAAGCCTGCAATTGAACCTATGTGTGTAACTCAGTCTGTGCTGCATGTTAGCATGTGCACGTGGAACATTTCTCTGAGTCACTGTAGGACTTCAGACACCACATTCGTTCTTTTCATGCTCT
>JAPSGF010000104.1:475224-506437 GCA_035772895.1 Perdix hodgsoniae
TTCCCCTCCTTCCCCCCCCCCCCCCCCCCCCCCCCCACCCCCCCTCTCCTTCACCCTTCTATTCAACGAAGTTCCTCAAAAATACATGTAAGTGGGAGATTACTGGTGAGACATCCATTCCTCAAGTGTTGTTCCGGTGGGAACAGCAGAAAGGAAGCCTATTAGCAAAGACATTTTCCTACCAGAACTTTATAGGGAGTGTGTGCAGAAAGCGTGTTTTGTGAGATTCAGGAGGAGCAGAGGTTGTTTCGGGATCTTGGCAGAGAGATGCTGTGTTGAGGGGTTTGGTGTTTTGCTGCAGGTACTTTGGTGACCAGAACTATTAAAACAATTGGAGGGAGAAAGGATGTTACAAATAATGGAAGAGAACAATTCTGGCACACGTAGCTTCCTCTTCTTAAAGCTGCTTTCCCCTTGAGGCAATATATCTTGCATCTTATGGGAAGGAAATCTTACAGTATAAAAGGAAGTCTGAACTGTTTACTCATGATTTTCGAAGCCTAGAAGTGTATTTCTTTTATGAAGAGATAATGTAGGTCCTGTTCCCGTCTTTTAGGGAAGCGTTTTGTTTAAGAAGAATCTCCAGAAAAAGAACTATGGGAATAGTTTCTTTAACATAATATTTGCATGTGACTTATGTTAATATTTCTGGAAGCCCGGGGGATGTAGGCTCAGCAAAGTGGAGGTGTTCAGAGGACAGAACCACCCGAGTTGGTGCCATTAGCACGTACTGCTTGGCACACAGGGCACTGGAGGGCGGCTTTGAGTTCATGGGGATGTCTTATTGCACAAAACTGTCTTATAATACACTCTGTGTCGTGCTGAAATGCAGGGTCTGTGAGAAGTTTGCAACCTTTTCTCCCCTCTTCAGTGCTCTTCTGTCTTCCCATTCTCCTCAATTAAAATATAGGCATGGAGAGAAAAAGCGGTGGTGATTTTCTGTGATTAGCGCAAATGGTGAAGTGCAGATAGCTGCAGTGGGCATATCTGAGGAGGGATATTTTGTGCAAACCCCAGAGGAAAAGCAGCAAGCAAAAAAAAGGGGAGAAGAAAAGAAGCTGTACGAATGCAACTGACTGCGTCACCCAAAATCCTTCAGAAGAATTTCTGCATTTTCTGCAGAGTACATAATTGAAGGAGAATTTTTGATAAAGACTAAATTGTGTACGGGCATGAAAAATTCAGCAGGGAATTTAAGCCATTTCCAAACCACATGAAACATTAAACATTTCACTCAAGAATAGCTTGAAGATGGCATGCATCATCCCAAGCTTTAAGCAGTCATCTGATTTTTTCTCTTGCAACTGTTAAATATATAGTAAAGGGGAGGCAAAGTAGATTTTATCTTCTTTCTCCTGATAAGTGCAGAACTATTGCTTTGGAAAATTTTGCTGGCTGACCTCACGCACACCTTAGTTTTCCCATCTTGGCCAGGTGATCTTAGCTGCAACATTTCCAAAAGCTTGGGTAGATATCAGCGCTGAGATCGCAGCTTGCTGTTCTGTGCTGGTGCTCACATCCAGCCTCGGGCTCTCATCTGATGGCTCTCAAAGCAGCCATCTAAATCCACCAGAATTAAAGATTTTAATCTAGAGAGATGCTAATCACCATGACATGACACATGATATATATGTGACCTGATAAGGGTTTAGAGTAAATCCATCAGTTTCTTGAAAACAGAGAGCACTGTTTCTTACATGATCTTCAACAGCCACATCTAAACTTAGCCTAGATGTGGTATTGGATTTTAAAGCTTTGTAATGTCCGTGTTTTCAAATTCAAAATACATTCATTCTGTAGATTAACATTGGCTGATTTCAGATCATTCTTAGGTATGTTTTTGATTATTTCACGTTTTCTTTACAGAGCCAGTACCTAAATGTTCTGTTTTCTCATTAAATAAGGTATTCTTCACTTGGGCATCTTTCATCAAAGAAACCCAGCTATGATTATTTAATTCCTCTAGGACAGAGCTCTTGAAAGAACGACATGAAACTGTAAGGCTTTGGATGACTCTTCTCTTGTTCCCTGAGCACACACTCAAGCAGTATATCCATTTTAATTGTTTTCTTAGAGGTTACTAATTCTGGAGTGGGGATTTGGAATGAAGATCAATCATGAATCTGAAAAAGAATGGATTTATGCTACCCTGCAGTAAGACTGGGATAGAAAGAAAATCATGAGAAATCCCTAACCTAACTCAATTTAATTCTTTATCCAGAATTGTCCAAGTTGCAGCTTTGAGGGAAAACTGAACCTCAGAGTGGAGATTCCAGAAGTCCAGCCTTGAAGCTCGAGCACTATGTAACTACAGCTTATCTTTTTTTTTTTTCTTCTACAACATTTTCTACAAGAATACAATCTCTGGCCTTTCCAAGAAAACCACAGAAGATTTTAATTTTCTTCCACATTTTTCCCTTTAACGACATCCACAAATATTTCAGTAATTCATTTTCTGTAGCGTTGGTTATAGATAAAAGTTTTAACTCAAGCTGAAATTAATCTCACCCAGGTTTCTCTCCGCCAGATAATTGACCCTGCTTTTAGTGTGGTGTATTGCACTGCACGGGCCCCTTTTTGGTTTCTGCTGTTTCCCTGGGCTGCTGCCAGACCCTAGGACTTGTTGTCTGGAAGGGAGGCACCTTATGCTCAGCACAGTCACAGCAAAACTGCTTGTGGAATTGACTGCTTTCTCAGAATGGTCAGAAGTTCAAATAACTGCAATATCATGATCATCTTTATAGGGAGTGTAAGATGAGAGACGTGTTTTCCCCCAGACCAGTACAGGTACTTACAAAGAGTAGAGTGGGTTAAGGGGATACTTGGATTTTGTGGTCTATAGAAAACATAAACATAATTACTTAAAAAGTCAGCTCAGCAAGTTGTTTCCTAACTAGGGGTCTCTGTGCTGCCAATGAGGCCAATGTAAGGGAAGCTCAGTTACTTTGCTGAATTATGCAAATGTTGTAAATTATAAAGCATTTCTGCTTAGAATATGATGATAACTGCACATATAAATGTGTATAATAACTTTGAGCTATTGGTTAATGTTCAGTGGTCAGGAAAGCTTGTGGATCAGTCTTTTAGGGCGAAGTTCACCTCAAAGAAGAGAGCCTGTATCATATTTTCCTTTCTGCTTTCCATGCTATTCAAAAGCACTGTAGAAAAGATGTAAAGCATCTCATGATACCTCCATTATTTTTCGTTTTGTCGTAATCCCATTTCTTTTCTGTGATCTTGCTAGGTGTGTGATGTTTATAGACATAGAAGCAAAAGGAACCAAACTTCACCCACAAAGACCACTGCCTCTATATGTAAATATAGATGTGAATCTGTATGTATTTATATATAGAAACACAAATCTATATTTAGATATTGGAGATTTGGAGCGTTAGGCACTTGGAAAGAAGAAAACAGAAATGAATTATGTTTGTCCAACATTTGATTTTATCTTGAGTAATCTTCAAGGATTAAGGATATAATTTTATATTCAAGCATTATACTTGGTGAACGAGAAAGAAAACTACCTGAGAAAGAAATCTAGATAGCTTTTCTTCTTCCCAAAATCAATGGCTAATTGCAACAGAAGAAAGCAAGCAAACCCATGCTGTTCATATTGCTGGAAACAGTGACATATCTGATGAAGACACATGTTCTGCTTTAGCCTGAAGTGTGGATGTTTCTAAGAGCTATATACGGAGGGGAGGAACTGCAGGAGCCAGTTTGGAAATCTGCTTACATTTTCTTGTCCAGTTAATCTATGAGAGCTTTATGTGCATTTTTCCACTGGGTGGTTCTGTTCCAATTTACCAAGGCAGCCAGCAGGCTTTGAGAAGAGGACGCCAAAGACGATGCCTTGCAGGAAGGTGGACCCCCACCATGGAATGAGATGAGCTGCAGCAAGGATTTTGTTGTCTCTCTCCATTGCATGTTCTGCTGGCAGGATGGATCCAGGTCTTCCAGATGTTATTCAGCATGGACCACTGCTGGCTCTGACATTCAAGCCAAGGCAGCAGCACGCCGTGTTTCCTCTGACTGTTCAGATTTCAATTTGCCCTCAAAGTGGGAAAAGAACAAACAACAAAACAAAAACAATTAGAAGCAAAGATAAGTCTGAGATTGTTTAAAATCTGTTAGCTGTAGCTTCTGAAGCTGGAGGAAGTCCTTGGCAGTCAGGAGCTCTGGGAGGTCGTTTTCCTGATCTGTGCAGTGTTTTGTATGTCATCACTCGGCACGGGGAGGGCTTGGTTGGTGACAAGAAAGGGTGCTGTCCCCATCTTCCTCGGCTGCTTCTATGATGACGTACGGTGCTTTGTGACGAAAACCAACATTTGTTTTAGTTGTACAGTGCCAAAACAGCCAGAGAGAGCGCGATCTACATCCAGTGACGTAACTCATTTTTAGGGCTCCTTCACAACAGCCTCCTTTAGTAAATAAATGCCTGTGTCAACTCTCGTCAGGAGCTCTTAGCGATGAACAAATGAGTTTAACACCATAATCTAATAAACAAACAGATAACCATTTTCGGTTTTGTTCTGAGTAGTAGCCTGCTTCTCTTGCTGAGCTGCTTCATGGAGCTTTTGTTCTTTGGGAGCAGAGGATGTGCTTAGGAATGCAGCGTGATTCTCTTCTGAGGACAGGGTTTGCTCTGCTGACTTAGAGGTCCTGATTTCCAGCATATTTCCAGTTGTTTGTGTTGAAATCTTTCCATCTCAGCAGGCTGTTTTCTGTCATTTTTAAAAATCATTTGGAACTATTTTTGCCCCTGTTTATTTGACCTGAGCAGCTGCAGCTCAAAGTGGGGTCTCATCATACTAATTGCTGCAGAGACCAAGTCAAGCTCTCTGTTTCCAAATGCACTTGGTGGAGGGAAGGCAGAGGAAGGCTATGCATGCTCATGGCACAGTTGATGCGTCTAAAATCCTGAATCTGTAGCAAAGTGTGGTGCTTAATCCTTCTCAATTAATCCTGTGGCCATACTTCTTTCCTCTATTCTACCTTAGATTTTAATTAGCATTTTCATAGAATCATAGAATTGTTAAGGTTGGAAAAACCTCTAAGATCAAGTCCAACCTCAGCCTATCCTCATCATGCCCACTAATCATGCCCCTCAGTGCCACATCTCCAAGTTTCTTGAACATCTTCAGGGACAGTGGAGATGCCCTCCCTGGGCAGCCTGTGCCAGTGCCTCACCATTCTTTGGGAGAAGAATTTTTTCCTAATATCCAACCCGATATCAGTCCAAAACTGAGCACAGTACTCCATGGGCTGTTTCTTGCAGTGACTCGGTAAGCTTTAGCATTTTCCTTGGAGCTGGTCTCAGATGCTAGCAAACTTTTTCTCCACACAGATAGCAGTGTGGCAGGGATATCTGCTGGGTGTTAATGACATCTGAGTGGGAGCAGAATGGCTTCATTTGTATGGGGTTTGGAAGACATGGGGCTGAGGTGAGCAAAATATCTCATCTCTAATGCGGAGCGGTTGGCATGAGACATTAGTTAAAATGCTTCGTCACCACAGTCATCCAGAAAAAATAAGTAGAAGAACCAAAAAGCAGCCTTGTACAGATGTTAGATGTTACAGATACTTAGTGCTGCATGCTGTAAGATCGGTGTGTGTAGGATGTGGATGGAGGAATGCTAAGTAGCTTTTTCCCAACTCCATGGGCACTGGGAGCACAGAGGCTGTGGGACATCACTCTTCTTTTGCTGGGCAGGGTTCGTAGACAAGCCAAGGAAAAGCACCACCACATCAAATAAGTGATGTTTTCACAATGGGCATCCAGCGTGGCGAAGAGGCTGAGGTTTTGCATAAGTTGGGGAACTGAGCCCTCGTTTCCTATTTGTGAACTAATTACTGCCTTTGTGGGTATTTGCGAGGGAGGTCAATGAGTTCTAACGTGAACCAGAGAAGGGGGGGGATTTTCCCTACCGGTGACCTGAGCAGGGATGAAAGGGCAACATGCAGGACACTAAAAACAGCACCTGTTTGTGCTAAATGAAGTTGCTTGATAAAAGCTGAATGGTTTGAAGGCTTGCTGTAACGTACTACCTCCATATCTCATGGTGGCCACGTTAAGCTGAAATCTTCCAGGCAATGCCCAGGGCTCTAACTCTGGTCCCGTCGGAGGATGCGATGCCGATAAACCCCAGTTACCTCTGAGAGGTGGAAAAAGCAGCTTTGGAGCTGCTGTCCCCACTCAGATCCAAACATCGGCATGGCCATGTGTGGATCTCCGTACTGGCATTTGTCCATGCGCTCCTCTGTCCCCACCTGCAAGCTCTAGTGACTTTTTCTGGCTCCAGTGTGGCTGGAAGAAATCCAGAGCGATTCCAGCAGAGCTATTTTGGGTTTGAGTTCGTAGGAGGAATTGTACCTGGAGGTTTTGAGTTAATCGCACGGTCATTTTTCCTCTGTATATTTAAACACAGAAGTTAATTAACATTCGAAAGTTTCACAGGCTGCTTCTTTTCATTATCTCAGCAAGCCGTAGTAAAGGGCTGCGTGACAGGAGGCTGATAGCCGCACTGAAGTGGTGCAGATGGGAGGAATGCCGGGGATTTTTGGTTCTGGCTCATCCCGAGGGTTGGGCAGTTGGGTGATGGGATGGAGGTTGAGGTGAGGAACTTGAGCCGCTGCAGTACGCATCGCTGACTGACTTACTGTGTAGTAAACAAAATTAGCAGGCGATTGTTGGCGTGTTGTTTTTTTTATTTTTTTTTTAATTTTTTTTATTTGAAGAGAATATTTTAAGCAGGACTGCGATTCATAGTCCTGAACTGTAGGGGACTAATGTTCCTGTTCTCCAGCTGGGAGAAACTAATTCAACATCTTGTGTTGTAAACACTCACTCATTTTAACTGATTACACCTCCAATGTTCCTCAAATCACTAAAATTACTAATTGCTATTCCTTACACATCAGAGAGTGAATCCTGAATAATTAACCCCAAATAAAATTAGATGAATTGGCCCTTTTAATTAGAATCCCTGCTGCTGTTTGTTCTGAGCTTCCTTTTCTTACCGTTAAGAGACTTTTAGAATGATTAAAACTGTTTAAGACTTAAACAGCCAGTGACCTTTTAATACAATATAAATCCATAAAAGCAATATTTCAGCTTGCAGGTGGTGAAGTAAATTTTTAGTGCAACTACGTGACAGATTCAGTATTCGTTTCTTAATGCTGAGAGTAAGATTAGCTGGTGGGGGGTGTTTTTTTCTTCTTTTTTTCTCCCCCTGCTTATTAATACAGTAGCTGATTAACAAAAGTAGTTCAAGTGATAGAATTAGTGATGGGTAAGAAAGCGGTAGTTTAAAACAGTGCTTTGGATTGGCTTTATTTTAAGGATGGCCCATGAATGTGGTGTGTGTACTGGTCAGTTGTGTAGCTGGTGCGTCGTGGCTTGACCTGCACTGACGTGGTATCAGTGACCACACAGGACATGATCTCACAAAGGACCCGCTGGCACAGAGAATCATTTTAACTGTGATAGGTGTTAAATAAAGGTGTTACAGGAAAACAGTCATTATGGGCAACGTAATGAGTGAGAGGATGCAAAGTAGGTTGCGTGTTCATATCTGAGAGTCGCCAGCCTGCATTTAACTCTTGAGCAGCATCACTTTTGCAAGATGAAATTTTTAGGAGCACTTTGGGGTAGGTCAGTACACTGCAGGATTTCACAGTGGTTGTTGTGGGTGTGGGGAGGAATTCCAGGTGAGCAAAGGGAGTTCAGCCCAGTGCTAGGTGAATTAGGTTCTAAGTGTAAATGTTAATCATTTTACCATGGATCACTCACAAATTGCTACCGTTGGTTTTCTGCAATAGAAGTTAAATACTTGACCAGGCAATGGAAAATGACTGTGTCTGCTCAGTGCTTTCCAGAAGGCAGTCAGTTTGGATCAGAAGAGAAACAACACGTCAGTGGGGGCTGCTCCATCGTCGTTTGTGCTCTGCTCTCTGACTCCAGGAGAGAGCCTGGTTTTTCAGGTGATTCAAACCAATTCTGAACTGTCCTCAGAGTCAGCAGTGATGATAAAGGGTTGTTTTCATTTGGAGGAAGAAAAATGAAAACCATCTGGGCAATCTTCTTTAGATGTCAGAGATCTGAGAGCACCAGTGTGAGCCCTGTTTTGTTGGTTGATAGATGTCATTAAGTTATTGTTTCAGTGAAAAATATGATGTTTTGCTATTTTGTGTTTCCGAGGGTTTTCCCCCCAAACAGTCTCTTCTTACCGAACATGTGAGATCATCTTTGGGTCTAGAAGTTTCAGAGCTGCAAATCTTGATGTCTAAATAACTGTGTCAGTCAATGGGGGAAGCAATCACTGTGCTGCAATCCATTTGCTGACTGGCAGATGCATCTCCCTGAAAACAAAGACTTAAGGCAACGATATCTGATCATGCACAAAACCCCGTGTGCTGAGGCACTGAGAGGTTTGCCTTTGAGTGAGAAAGGTGCTTGCTGCATCGGACAGGGTGTTTTTCTCAGCTGGCGCGGATACCCAGAGGGCATCAGGCGAACAGCGGTAAAAGTTTATGAGTTTCCATTCAGTCATGCGCTCACATAGTCTCTATTACAACTTTGAACAAATATTTAGTTCTATACTGTGGTAGTGACATTTTCCACGCAGACCAGCGGACAGCCCAGAGGGATCCCACATGGTGGGTGCTGGAAGGGCTTGAGGATAGAAAGCAATGATGCACTTGAGACGCTCTGTGGGGACATAGGCTGTCAGGGGGAGATCTTATCCCTCTCCAACTCCTAGATAGGAGGTTGTGGCGAGGTGGAGGTCAGCCTCTTCTCCCAGGTAACAGCAATAGAATGAGAGTGATTGGCCTCAGGTTGTGCCAGGGGAGGTTCAGGTTGGATATTAGGGAGTATTTCTTCTGCAGAAGAGTGGTAGTGCACTGGCACAGGCTGCCCAGGGAGGTGGTGGGGTCACTGACCCTGGAGGTGTACAAGACCCACAGAGATGGGATGTGGGCAGTGGGCAGTATTGGTGGTAGGTAGACAGTTGACTTAGGTGATCCTTGAGGTCTTTTCCACCCTTAATGATTCTAGAATTCTGTAACGCCACTGAGACGGAGCATGAGCTTTCTTGAAGATTTTTCCTCCCTTCCTTCCTGAAATGAAGACCTGTTTCTTCCACATGTCATCTAACGCTGCACTGTTCAGGACCCAAGTTTTATGGTCTTTGGATGCTTCTTTATCTGCCTGAGGGAGATTCACAGTGATGCCAATAATAATACAGTAACAGCTTTCCCTCTTCGGTTTGAGAGAAGTTTCTCTTTGAGTTCAATGGGTCCCATGGCTGCGTGTGGGAAAGAAGGGAGTGCAGTGGCAGGATACATAACTGAAGCTGTGAGGGAGAAAAGTCCGCCTGTTCACAGAGGACCAGGAAAAGGCCAAACATCTGCAAGGTCCCTCCAGTTCATCACACATCTGCTTTCTACTCCCAAGCCTGAAACCTTCCCGGCCGCCTTTCAGGGGAGCAGAGCCAGCCGCAGGGCTGGGGTGCGGACAGCCAGCTGCCTCCTGCTCCAGGGAAAGGGTTGTCTTCCAAGCTCTGAAAAAGGGCTCTTCTCTTTGTTTCCGTCCTTTTGCTCTTTTTCTGAAAGATCTTGCCAATATTTTTTCCTTTGGGAGCAACAGCCCGTCCAAAGGGGCAAAATGATATTTGTTTTGAATTTGTTACAGCAGTTGTTGTTTTTCCTCTCAGCCTTCTGTTTACACACAAACCCTGCCCTTTCCCCTATCTCATCCCCTTCACCCCATTCTCTACCTAGAGTGAATCTCTACCTATTTTGCTTTAGGATACTGAAGGGTTGTAATGAAGGAGCGTGGCTTGGCAGGGCTTGGCAGGAAGATGAGTCTTTGGCTTTGGAGCTGGGGCTAACAGATGAAACATCATCTAAAGTGTCTTCTTGGGGAAGTGCACATCCGCTGGAGCTGAATTTGTTTGCAAAATCACATTGGTTTGCTGAAGGTTCATTTTCAAAGCAAAGGAAAAAAGTTTACTTAACGTTCCAGCATTGCAGCATTTTTAGCATGAAACACTGAAGAAAATCATTTAAAAATATTTATTCCTTTGTTTTTACTCCGTATTGTATTTCATATGATTTGAAATAAAAGGCTGGATCAATTATAGAGCAAAGAGGAGATACAGCAGATGTCATTGTGCTTTTTTTTTTTTTTTTTTTTTTGTAAATCGGTCTTGAACTCTATAATTTCACAAGCCAGTAGGTTTCATAGGGTTTTGTGTATTGGAGCAACATGGTTGTCTTAAATTAGTTTTCAATGTGTTGTTTTCAAACTGTCTTGATGCATCTGTATTTAGGACATTACTTTCTTAGGGATTCCAAAGTTTTGGTGTGCGCTGTTGTTCTTGCCATGCTCACTTAAAACTGGGAAGGGATTGATTTCCTGGGAAATAAGATGCCTGAAAGTCCTAGAGGGGGTTGGTACCTTTCAGAGAGCTCATGCATTCGGGAGGTCTGAAATAGAACTGAAAAGATTTCCAGGGCTGCAACCTATCCTGCTTCCCATGGCAAAGAGCTGGAAGGTGCTGCTGGTGCCCATGCTCTGTGGAGCTCAGCCCCACGCATCCAACAACCCTTTTTGGCAACCTCCTGTCCAGAGCAGGGTTTTGGAACTGCTGCTTGGTCACTGGGGGTGGTGCTGGGGATCCAAAGGGAGGCAGGAAAATGCTGCGTCAGGATGTGGAGGGTTAACAGGCAGCCCATGTTTCCTCACAGAAGGGGTTAAAACCTTCCAAAAGCCACAGCACCAAGACACATGAAATACCACATTTTGATTCACTTACCTTAAACTTCTGTTGCAAATGTGCACAGGAGAACCTGCGGTTAACAGCTCTGCTTGCAACATAAAGCTTTATGAGAAGGAATAAAAATATACCAAAGTGGTCCAAATTAGAAGTAGCTGCCTCCCTAGGAGCCAAATCCAGTGCTAATGGCAAGCTCCCTGAGTTCCATCTTTGGGAGGTGCTTTCAGAGCCTGCTGTCCTGCTGCCCGTGCTGCTCTGAAGCTCTCTAGGAGAGATCTTTCCTGGCCTCACAGTGTGCTGCTTTGTATTTGCATCTGCACTTTCAGAAATTGAAGGCAAAGTAAATTTATAGTGGAGATATTTTATACATCGGTCCCATGTGAAAGGCCTCCTCGGGGTTGAAAGAGATGGGTGCTTCTGAGTTTGCAGCTGGCCCACCACTTACTTGGCTGTTGTCACTGAGAAGAGCCTGTGAATTTCCCAGCAGTTTGTTATGTGAAGCTATGAGGTCCCTATAGGAAAGGGAAACGCAAAGAGCGTGGCTGCCTGCCAGCAGCAGAGATGCAGGAGGCGAGCTGAAGAACTTCATTTTTAAGCTGGCAAAACACAAAGGTCCCTCAGGCTCCATGACATAAAAGAGGACATTGGCTCTCATGGTTCCAGCTGCTGTTAAACTAGTTGGAATTGTGCTTGGTTCTCCATGTCCAGCCCTCCAAGTGTCCTCTCCAGCCGGGAGTCCTTGCTTGCAGTCAGCGTCTGGTAGTGTTAATGACCAAAAGTGCTGGTGTCATCTAGCAGAGGAGGGGAGTGAATTGGGTGGGATCCATTGCAGGATGGATCCTGTGGAGGACTCCACTGGATGTGAGGTATTCTTCAGTCCAAGTTCTTCAGCCACCTGCAGCAGCTTTAAATAAGAGGTGAGCTTTGGTGTGTGGAACTGCATGCTACTGCCTTCAGACAATGTGGCAAGTCTCCTGTGGTTCTGCTGGGCTCTGAGGACCGCTAAGTAATCTGCAAACGTTACTGAGCCATCATAGCCATCTCCTGCAGCAGTGAGGGGAACAGCTGTAGGTTGTGGTCAAATGATGTGTTGAATGCCATAGAGGCAGAGCTGTGAGTATTGCACGAGTCATTTCAGGGCCCAGGCACCAAGGACCTGGTCCATCCTTGCCCTTCTCTGTGTACCAGCTTTCCCCCTGGGCAGCAGAAAGATGCTCTGAAATGATGTGGGAAAATGCTGGTGTTCTGTGATAAGCCTTAGTTCTCTCCATTCTCTCTCCTAGGAGACTTCCTTCCTCCACCTCCGCCTCCTGTTGATGACCTCGGGAATATCACATCACAAGGTGCCTTTCCCCCACCGCCCCCTCTGGATGATGTTGCTTTCAACGTGCAGGTAAGAAGACAGGAATTTTATTGGGAGTGCAGAACTGATTCAGAAGGGTTGCGGAAATAAACGTATGGTAATAAAACAAGGTGGCAAAGTGCTGTGGTTTGAAACGACGTGTCAGGAACAACCAAGTCAGCATTAGCAAGTTCTGTTTCCCAAGTAGGGAATATTTCCATTCAAAACTTACTGGGCTATTAAAGGATTTTTCCCATCCGGCTTGAATTAGAAAACTAATTGCATTCTGCCCTTGTGATAGTGGATGGGAGTGAAACCTTCCCAGAATGAATTGTTTTTTGGAAGGACCATCTCCTTCCACTGACTGTGGAGAGACTTCAGGGCAGTAATCTGATCCTAAAAGTGCTTTGTTTAGATGCCTAAAATTAAATGAAGCAAATAATCCCTGGCTCAGACTCCAGTGATGTCATTGGGACCCTGCTTTGGCCGGGTTGGATCTTCTAGATTGGCCATGTGGATGAAAGCAAAACTTCTAAGATGTGATGGCATGTGCTGTGTGGATGGGAAGGCTTGGACACTGTTATGTGGACCACACAGACTCACCTGGTGTGCTGGTCCTGCTGTGCTAGATCAGGAAAGCTGTGTTCAGACCACAGAGTGCAGGTGGTCAGGGTGATCCAGGAGCAAGGAGTTGAGATCTTGTCACTGGAGACCAGAAGAGTTTAGTTTGTTAGCTGAGCAAAACGAAGGCTGTGGCTGCCAACCTAAAATATATCTGGGGAACAAGCACTGGGCAGGGAGGAGACATATTTCACCTCTTGGTGGAGGTGAGCCTGAGAGCAGCCAAGGGGGCAGATGCTGAACAGGGTCCAGGAGGCCAGACTTTGTTCCTGATACTGCAGAGTTGATTCATCCACACTATGCCTCTGTAAAAAGAAAGCATGAGCTTCCTGCAATCTCTTGCCTGTAGCAAAGTGTTCAGATGCTATCACAACTTCCAAGCGTGTTCCTGCAATGGGTTCAGCATTGGAAGCATCCTTGGAGAAAGAAGGGGTTAAAGGCAATTATATTCCCCACTGCCAGGAAGGGCTGTGGCCATCGGGATGTGAGCCACGTGAGAAGCATGGCTTTTGCCAGCCTTGGGGAAATGAAGCAATTCCCCAGCAAGGATTGCCATGTCTCCATCTCTCCAAGAAGTCCTCGGGGAAGCCAGGTGCTGGGAAGTGACCCTGCTGCCTCCATGCTTCCCCAGGGCCTGCCACAGCCCAGGGAATTTTCAGGGAGGAAACTTAGCCATGTTCATCAAGAGAGGCACATGTCTTCTGATCCTTGTGCATCATTCATTGGGCCGAAGATGTGCCTGAGCTGCACAGGGCTCTCATTGGAACTGGCATGTTGGTAGAACCAGCAGCTGGGCTGGCTCTGCATGCTGAGCTCATGTAATTGCTATTTGTCACACCCTTTCTCTCTGAGTTTGGGAAGCTGGAGCAGTGTTAGCAGCATTGGGTTTGGCAGGAGTTTGGTTAGAGCTGGATTCCTGTGCAGGATGGCCTGGTCAGGGGGAAGCAGGGTCTGGAGGTGCATCCTCACATGCCACCACTTCCACAGCTAACACAGAGCCCCATCTTTCATCTGTGCTCACTCGTCTTCTTTTTCCTTTTCCTTTTCTTTCAATCCTCAGTGAAAGAGATTGGGAGCATAAGTCAGTGCAAATCAGGATCTCCTACTGCAGGATCAGATCCTTATCTTGTGGGAGCAGCCAAATGCAAGACGGGATGCTGGGGAGTTGGGGAGGAAAAGGGCAAATAACAGAAGCACAGAATCATTATGGTTGGAAAAAACCTCTAAGATCGCCAAATCCAGCCCATCTCCACTGTGCCCACTGACCTCATCCCACAGTGCCACATCTCCACGGTTTTTGAACACCTCTAGGGATGGTGACTCCCCCACCTCCCTGGGCAGCCTGTGACAGTGCACCACCACTCTTTCTGCAAAGAAATGTCTTCCTAATATCCAACCTGTGGAAACTGAGAGAGATGTCTGACGCCTGTGAGTACTGAACATGCCTGCAGAAGTTGCCCAGCTGATGGGGCAGGGTGAATGGTGGCCATGCTCGTTGGGCTTCCAGCCTTCAGATGCTCCCTGAGGATAGCTCAGCACAAAGGCGACATGCATGTGTGCAAACCCCATCATCTCTGGGCCCCAGTTTTCTCTCTGTTGAATGCATGTGCCAGGGCCTCTGATCCCATGGCTGGGAGCAGGCCTGAGGAGTTTGCCCCCATGGCTCGGTGTGAGTCCTCCAAACCTGCTGCAGAGCTGGAAATGTATCAGCCTTCTTACAACAGGACATCTTCTGGGTGACAGAAGGTTTCATTCCGATGAGAGTATATGAAAAATGTACACTGTGGCTCCAGGTAGAACTTTTTACACTATGTGTTGAGGGCAGCAGCAGATATATGGTCAGTTTATTATCATTTCACGCACTGCTGTCTGACAGCTGAAAGCTGCACAGATTATTGCAGTTTAAGTTGTAGCTTGTGGAGCAGCAGTTAAAATAATAATGCCCAGTTTTTGTAGGGCTGTTTATCTCTGGATCTGTGTTTGAACAGCGGAGCTGGTTGCTTAGGATTGGATCCAAAAAGGTACTTTAGTATCTGACTTTCCCTCTAGGTGCCTGCACTGAGGTCTGAGCCACGAAATACTTTTGCAATAGGTCTGGCCTTTTCCTGTAATTTCTGTTTGTTCATCCAGACGCATGGCAGCAGGGTCGGGGAGAAAAGGGGAAGGAAATTTCAACTCTTTTCCTATTAACTGTAATGCTTCAGGAAAAAAAAAAAAAAAAAAAAGAAAGAAAGAAAAGAAAAAGAAAAAAAAGTTGAAAAAGCAGCCTGCTGTAGCTGGGGTCAGCTGTGCTGGGAAGTTCCCCTTCGGCCAAAGGCAGTGGTGATGGCAGGGGCTTGTTCCGAGGGCGCGGCGATGGTGTGTTTGACAAATAAGGACATAGCAGAGAGGCTTTTGCCACGTTGGCTTGTGCTCAGTTTAAAAGAAAAAAAAAAAAATCTGGACGGGAAGAAAAATGAAATCACTGTTTGTCAAAGGGAAATAGATAGATGTGGGAGGCAGGGAGATTTCTTTCTTCGTTTTGCCTTCTGCTCTCCAAAAAATCACTCTGAGCAGGCTGGGGAAAGCACAAACGTGAGCAGCTTGCACAAGCACCCAGCTCAGCTCACAGCGGGACCCCTGCTAAAAGCAGTGACTCTTTGGGATGGGACCTGCACAGGGTGATGTGAACAGCTGGTCCCTACCCTGCCTTCTCCTGAATACCTCAGGCTGAGCCCAGCAGTGGTGGCTGCAGCTCATGAGCCTCTGCTGGAACCCCCCGGCTGTCCTCACCCTCAGGTCCCACTCCTGGAGCAGCCACAGCTTTTGCAGCTAATTACCCCCAGGTGCCGTGTCTGCAGCACACATCTGATGTTCACTTGGGACCTTAGCTGAAACTCAAGTAGAGATTGTGCTCAGCTCAGAGATTGCATCTCCCCTGACAGCCCCTGGCCGTTATCAGCATGTGTTTTATTGATGGGCCACAAAGCCCTTCACAAAAGAAACGCTGGTCTGTGCCTGATAAGGAAGCTGAAGCAGGGAAAGTGATGTGCCTGGGTCACCAGGCTGACCAGCACGGGCTGAAAATAATGCCTTGATCCTGTGTCCTGAGCAACTGTTGTCTGCCTTCCTGAGCAAGCGCTGCTGCTGCCTTTTCCAGGAAAACGTGTTGGTGTTTTCAGTTTGGAGCATCTATTTTAAGAAGGCACTGGGGAAGGGAAGAGTGTGGGGTGCTGCCTGGGATCTCCCATCTCCTCCTCTGCTGGGCTTTGCCTGTAGCAGGGCTCGCTTGAAATCGCCTTCCTCTGAATGGTTGGAGAAGCCAAAAAGACCAAAGAGAGCAGAAAGTGTGTTCAGCCTCCCTCTAGTGCTAGATTTTGTTAATCATCAGGTTTATGGGCCTGGGCTTAGGTGCTCGCTAGCAATGAGCATCCGTGCTGCTGACAGCAGCTGTGCTCCTGCGAGGACCGGGCGCTCTTGGAGCCTCTGCAAATCGAGCCTCACTCTGTGTGCACAGCTTTCAGTTGCAGAGCCTGTGTCTGTAGGTTTCTGTGGCTCCTAACCTGATTTATTAAAATCCATGTGATAAGCAACTGCCTTTTATCTAAATTGAAGCCGTGTCCAACAGTATAAATAAATTACCTGGTGATGTTAGCCCTCTTATTCAAACCTTGGCTTTTCAAGAATGCTTTTGATCTGTCTCCCTCCTCCTGCCGTCCTCGTGTGTTTGAGGCACAGCAATGGGCTGTGTTCTGAGCTGGGCTCAAGCAAATCACATGTGTATTCCCTGCATGGCTGAGTGCTCACCAGCTCCCTGCAGGCTGGTGTGTGTTTGTTCACTTATAGGGCTCTCTGGGCACGAAGGTAAGAAAATCAGCAATACAGAATCTGTGTATGTTGATGAATATCTGGATATCTCATATACGTGCATATGTCGACACACAGTAAGTATAAGAAGTGCGGAATGAGCAGGGATGTGGAGCAGGCCTGCATGTTATGGGGGAACAAGCACGCACATTTTATCCCCGCTGCTTTTTAATCCCTGTCTGTGGGTAGCGTGACCGGTAAATGCAGGATCACAAGCGCAGAGGAACACTGAGCATGTCTTTCAGTCTCCTCTTGATGCGGCCCATCTTATACGCATGTTTGTTTTACAATGCCAAACCACATTCTATTTTAAATCTGTAATGAACCTCTGTTCCCATCTATGTAACTTTCCAATCCATACTCTCTTCAGAATAGACAAAGATGGTTATTATAAACCACAAATTTTACAGAAAGGGTAAACTGGAAAAGTTTTAATTGTGCAGTGTAAGCCTGCCATTCATCTTTCTGCCTGGCTATTAATATCCTGGCAACGTTACGGTGCAAAACAGCCTTTAATAGCTAAAACTCTCAGCAAGGACTACAAAGGAAGCAAGGATCCAAACAGTTAACTGGTCTCATTATTTTCATCATGGTTATTACTGCGTTATTTAATGTATTTGTTCTGGTATTGTTTCATGTAGTAGCAGTGGGCTGGGTGTGCCAGGACCCGTGCTGCTGCGCACTCGGAAGAGGGGCTGTGCTGGGGCTGCGAGATGCTTTCAGAGAAGGAACAGAAGTGGCTTTCGGTCATGTGCCATACGGCGGGTGATGAGGTGTGGGAGCAGAAGAAAGCAGCAGCTAATACAGAGCACATGTAAATAAGGGCATAGGCCCATCTAAAAGGTTGTAATAGGAAACAGGTCGGAGGGTTTGCTGATTGCGGGGTTCAGAAATCATGGAATCACAGAGTTGTTGCACAGAGGTTAATCTGTGAGCTGGGTCATCCTCTCATGGGCAACAGAGGCTTGAAATGGGTGAGTACAGTGGGAAGCACGGAGAGCATGCAGAACAAAGCAGTAATTTTGTCCTCTCAGTCTGCAACAAACAATAGGGAGCAAAGCCATCACTGCATCCAAGGTAGAATTATTTAAACAGATGGAAAACAGGTAATGAAAAAGTGGGAATTCTCCCATCGTAGCAAGTGAGCTAAGAGATAGTAGAGTGGGAGCTAACACGATCAGTATTGAAGACTTTTACATTCCTCTCATTTCTGAGTTTTATTCAAATCTTCTACTGGATTAAGAGGTCCTAGGAAGGATCTTTTGTAGGATCGCTTGCTCTTGTGTCAAATCCTGGTAGGCTGTGTTGCATTAGGGAACTGTGATGCAGCGGCGAGACTAAGACAAACAAACTGTCAGTAGCAAAAGGAATTCTAAAAACTGCAGCAGAGACAAATTATTTTGCTTTTTCTGTGAAGCTGGCTGGGGCTGGAAGATGTGGTTTGGGAAGACGAAGCCTTTCTGTGGAATATGGTTGTAGTGGTAGGCTGGGATGTGACACAGCAGGCAGAAGTCAGATTCCCACCTTGATTTTGATGCCTTAAGTACTACAGTACTGTGTGGCAATGAAGTAAGCTTTTGTCAGCCAAGCTGAAAAGAAATGTGCATGTACTCATTGTATGTCTAAATTTGGTTTGGAGCCCTGGATAATTTAAAGAATAACACCAACTTCACCCTGTTTTAGATCTCTGCCTGTCTTTAAGCATTGTGGGTATGGGGAGGGTGTGAGTGTATCAGACCTCCAAGAATGGAAGTGGCTCAAATGCAGGTTTTTCTCTGTATTTTTTCGTTTCTATCGCTTAAAAACACCAAAGCTTTTGCTGCCATGACAGGTGGTTTTGGTGTCAGAAAGGGTTGTCTCTGCAAGCAGTGTGCAGCACAGTGCCTGAGCAAGTGGAGAGGTGGTAGAAATAGCAGAAGAAAGTGTTTTTGCAGCCACAGCTGAAGGAATTTATTCCAGGACAGAAAGGCAGGCATGGCTTTGAATGTTTGTTGCTATTACATTCCACCTTTGCAGGACCATTCCCCACAGTTGTAATTTTCCGTTCTGATTAGCTGATGAAAATGCAGGATGTTGATTAGCTCTAATGGGCAAAAAACAGGTAAGAAAGAGCATCTGGAAAACATCACATAATGTTTTTAGGGCTTTGTTTTCAGTTGTGTGAGAAGTAAAATAGGAATGTTTGGGAAAGCTGTAGCAGCTCCAAGGATTGCTCAAGCCAGCCAGCGACAGCTCTGTCAGAGGTACTGCACAAGCATCTCCTGTTCACTGGTGCCAATCCACAGCTCCGTCCCTCTCTATCTCGTTGTTTCCGCATCTCTGTTTTGCCATGGAAACAGCCTCCTGTCTCGTCACATCCCAGGTCTGGCCTTCATCCTCAGCTCTGATACTCTGCTTATTCCTGACCTGCTCTTCCCACACCTGGCTCTGCAAATTCACCCCGTTCAGCCCTGCAGAACCCCTCGGTGTTTTCCCCGCAGATGTCACTGCTGAGGACCGTGCAGATGTTTGGTGTCAGCACCTCCCAGGGCTGATGGCATGGCTGCCCACCTGGGGCAGCATTCAGTAGGTGCTGACGCTGCGTGAGGCTCCTATGGAAATTCAGGCTCAGAATATGCTTCCTGCACTGAAACAAATCCCGTTTGGCTTCTGTGGCTGTATTTGCTCCAAGGAGCAGTAGAGTTCACAGAATCATAGAATGGCTTGCATTGGAAGGGACCTGAAAGGTCGTCTAGTTCCAACCCCCTTGCTGTGGGCAGGGTTGCCAACTACTAGACCAAGCAAAAAAGATATTGCCTTATGGCCTAATGAGTACTGGGGACATCACGATTTCTGACACACGGCTGTTTTCGGGCATGAATTCTTAATGTTGACCAACAGCTTTCGGTCATTTGTCTGCGTATGGGCAATATTGAGACAAACCTCGGAGCTCATTGGGAAGGATCTGCATGCTGCGAATTCTCCTTGCAAGGTTTCAGAGTGGTCTCAGGGCAGTGCAGATTTGATTGTGCAGATTTTGCGTCACTCAGATACTGTTTCTTCACCTGTGGTTTTTATGCTTATCTGAGGCTGCCCAAAATGCATGTATCAAGGCTGAGTCCAGGCTTTCCTCTTCTCAGCTTGGACATATAGTAGATTTTTAAGTTGATTCTGTTCTCAGAAAGCCGAACCTGAGCCATCCACTTCCATGTAGTTTTGTACATCCATGTTCCTGACACCTTGCCAGGCTCTATGGGAGATTCTCAAATCCTTGCAAACTTTTTGGCATGTACCCCTTCCTGTTACAGCAAAACAAGCAAACAAATTCCAAAATATGTTATATCTTTACCTTCTGTGTTTGGAGCTTATTCAGACTGAGAAAACTAAATGGCCAATTTTATTTTATTTTATTTTATTTTTAGCAGTGATTCCTTATAGCTTCACAGCCTGCATTCAGGAATGCATTCTCAAATTCAGAGAAGCTTGACTGTGTGCTTAAACTTCATTAAAGTTGATAGAACTTCAGCACATGTGTAAAATTAAGCGTAAGCTTATGTTTTATACAGTCTTCTTGCAGGTGACACTAGCAGCTGCATATGGGTTTCCAACATGTGATTAAATTCCAAAAGGAGTTTTTAAAAACAGTTTTAGTCAACCTTAATTTTCTGAAATTGGTAGCTTTAACAAAACCTATCTTTTTTGATTAAAATTGCCTGAGACGTGTCCCTTTTTAAAAGCTCTTCATTTAACTGTCACAATATACAGATTTGTGTGGGATAGAGTTTGTTCATGTAAATTTAATTTCCAGTTAAAGCGGTACAAACACAGAGTGATTTCAGCAGACATTTGGGGATCTGTGGTGCTTTTGCTTTCATCTCCACACATCTGGGGCCAGGCAGGGCCATAAGCTGCTTCACCCCATCATCCACAGAGACCAAAGGCACCCACCAACATCAGGAGAGGGAGAAATCTTAAAAGTTGGTTCTAGTATTTAGAATCATCATAGAATTATTTGAGTTGGAGGAGAGCTTTAAGGGTCATCTGATCCAACCCCCTGCACTGAACAGGGGCACCCACAGCTCCATCAGGTGCTCAGAGCCCTGTCCAGCCTGACCTTGGGTGTCTCCAAGGATGGGGCACCACCACCTCTCTGGGCAACCTGTGACAGTGCCTCACCACCTTTATTGTATAAAACTTTTTATCTCCAATCTAAATCTCCCCTCTTTTAGTTTGAAACCACTTCCCCTTGTCCTATCAGTTTAATTACCTGTGCTATTAGACATAAGTGAATATTTCTGTTATTTGTAAACAGAATCTGTCTGGCTTCAGCTTGCTGGTTGTGGCATGTTTTCCTAGTTTGCTGGATTGGACAGTCCTGCAGTATCTGACATTTTCATTCTGGGGAGCTGTCTAGGTAAAGCTATTGAGCTGCTCAGTCTCCTTTATAAGTCAAACCATGCGAGCTCTGGATGTGTCTCATTGTCAGCTGTTTCTGCTTTTCTGGGGAGTCTCTCGAGTTTTTAAAACACTTCCTCCCAACCTGGACACAATATTTCAGTGTCAGACTCAACAAAAGTGTTGAAAGAAGAGAAATCGCCGATTGTCAACTCTGCACGTCTCTTGCTCCGATAGTGCACAGCACTGGGACGGAGGGAGCTGGAGCCAGGCATTTCTCCCTACTGGGTGCAACTCCCTTTGGAGGGTAAGCTCCCTGGCACATCTCTGGGCACATTATTTCAGCCATGGGACTTGTAAAACTGACTCTTGGAGGTGGATCTTCCACATGTGGCTTCCATTCGGATAGCCTTTAGTGGAAAAGCATCCAAGATAAATCTTGTCAAAAAATACGTGTCCCGTTTCTTGCCTCTCTCTGTCTTCAACCCATTCTTATTTGACAATGCAGTTCACTTAGAAGTTTTGGAGAAGAGCTTAGGGGCTGGTACAATATTCACGAAAAGGAAACAAAATGGAGTGTAAAAGCTGCTCTGCTCCAGGGGATCATGGCAAGAGAGCATCCTCACCTCCTCTCACGGCTGCTGGGCTTCCTCTGGCAGTGCCTTGGACACTAGATGTGTGTGTGTAGGCGTGTGTAATTCATGGCTTGTCAGACACGTCCTGTGCACTTGGAGGCATCCTCCTCTTCTCTCTTATGCCAGAAAAGGAAAGAGGAATACTATAGCTTGGCCAGGATGTGGAGGTAAAGGGATTCTCTACTCATGGCCACTGCCATTGGATCTTTCATGAATGTAACTTCCATGGAGGAGGAATGAATGGAAAGGCCTTCCTTTACTGCAGCGGACACTTAATGAGCTATTTGGTTTCTGTAATCGATTAAACTTTGTATTGGCTAATTGGTTATGGTTCCCATTGCAGGCAGATGGTGAAATATCCAATATCTCCTTAGCTCTCAGTTTGTCTGGAAGCAGTGATACTCTGTGGGGAACATCAGCTCTGCTTGATGGCTAATTAGACATTAATTTGTGATGATATTGGAGCAGATTTTAAGTTGGCGGGAGAGTGGGCAAAGAAATGGGAAACTTTTAAGTCACCATAATTGTCAATAATGAGTCCTAATGTAATTGTATTAGTTAAAGGGAAAAGTATATATTCCCTGCTGCTGTAAAGTTGGTTACAGTCACTGAAAGTCATGCTGAGTCAAAAGGATTTCATGGCCAACTCTTCTTGCCCTATGAGCAGAGAAGTAGTACTGTCCTGCAGAAGGCATAAAGAAAAAGTTGATATATTCCACATTATATCATATATTCTGCAGACGAGCAAGAGAGTTTCACTAATTCAATTTAATTCCCAAGGACGAGTGATTGTAACTCCACTCGGAGAATATTAAATTGCCCTAATGGAAAAATAAACTGGTTTTATTCTCCCCCTTCTCTCCCCATCTTCCTTATTCAGCTTTCAAATAACTTTATGTGCCTCCTTAGTTTATTAATACACTTCTCATCTTGTTGCTGATTTAGCATCTGGTAGCACTTAGCACAGACAAGCCTCCCAAGACTTTTGATCAGACATGTTAAGTAAACTATGGGGGCTGTTGGCTCTGCTGCTGGCAGATGTTAGATGGTGGGACTACTCCACTCCATCCATCCCCACACTTCTTTATCAAACCCATCCTGTTGCTTTCTTGTGCCTCTTGCTTGTGTTCTAGCTGGCCCGTAGTGTGAAGATCCTCCTGTTGAGAAAAGAACGTGTGTTGTTTTGCTGTTTTTACTAGTGCTGCTGTCTTGAAAGCCACATTTAGCCCATGTTGAAAAGTCCAGGACTTTCTTCAATGAGCAAAAGCCAGAGGTTGAAAGCCCAAAAAGGCCTTTTGCAGGTTTGAATGCCCATGGTAGCAACTTGGTCTGGTGTTTGGATGTGATGTAGTCAGGGTGATCCTGCAGTGAAATTGCAGATGGAGATTTGATGGCTTGGGTGGTGATTTGTCATCTTCTGGCTTGTTTTGTCAGGGCTGGAACAGTAAATGTAGAGAGTGAAACAGGCATTAAGGAGCTGATTTGGCCCAGTGGATTAGTGTTCATCTGGTGGCTAGAAGGATCTGATTTAAGTTCCTCACCCTGCCAGGTGCTCTGCAGCCCCTCTACCTGGTTGCCCTGGGATCCAGCTGACAACAAGCTCGTCGGGACAGGGATGTTTCCTCTGATAAGTGAGCAGTGCCTATCAGACTAACTCCAGGGAAATATAAAACATCATTGCAATACAGATTCATAGTGGGAACGAAGTCTTTGCTCTCCTTATCTGGGTCCCACAAGGCTGAGTGCAATTGACTGCATTTTCTGTCATCTCAGCTCCCAGGAGGGAAGATGTGGGTTTCCAGGTGTTGTTCCAAGCCCTGCTCTAAGGCAATGATCAGTTGATAATCTGCAGAGACTGACACGTACCCACCAGCAGAAGGAGTGACTGCAGGGTGACAGCTGGCACACACGAAGCACGGTGGAGGCTTACTGGAGGTGTAAATGTGCAGAGCCAAATCAGATCAGCGAGTGTCAATAGGCCAGACAAAGATGTAAAAGGAGGAGCACAGAGTATCATTTATTCATTTATCTTTGAAGCATCTTCATAGTTTTCTTCCACGTGTTTCTCCAGCTGCCTTTGAAACCCTTGTAAACACACAGCAACCACAGTGCCATGCAGCAGAAGTAGCTCCACAGTTCAGCAGCACATTCTGTGATGAAACACCTAATTTGTATTGTTTTGAAACTGATACCTTCTCATTTCTTGCTTTCTTCTTCTCTCTCTCTCTCTCTTTTTTTTTTTTTAATCCTTATTTATCCTTCTTGTAAGCCTCCTATACACTGAGGTTATAAATTGGTTTTGAAGATTTCTCAAGGTGTTTCCTGGCTGTGATAGCGAATAACCTCTCTCCTTGTTCATTTGCCCCAGCTGGAAGCCTTGCTGTTCTTTGCAACACCTTGTTGCTTTAGAGACAAATCAATTAATCCCGATGGTACCCATGGCTGTTTACTGATGATAGAATCATTAAGGTTGGAAAAGGTGGCTAAGATGATCTAGTCCAACTGTCAACCCATCCCCACCATGCTCTCTAACCATACCTCTTAGTGCCACAACTGCCCTTTTCTTAAGCACCTCCAGGAGCAAACGATGGAAAGCATTTTGCACACTGGCTGAACTCTGCTGGAGCAGCAAGGTGGGCTCCTGCTGCACAGTGCGTGGCTCCCACACCCCCTCATTTAAGCCCCGTTGCAGGCAGCTCAATTTATAGGTGGATCTTCAAAAGTGGCCAGAACTGTAGGAACATTGCTCGGTTAGATGACATTCGTGTCAGAGAGACACTGAGCAATGCCTTTGAACAGCCCACTTCAAACTTTTGAAGTGTTTTCCTTTGGTGAGGCTAGCATCCAGAAACACAAATCAGGTAAAACCACTCCATGCCTTAAAAAAGAAAGAGCAGGGAAAAAAATAAATCAAAACCCAACTTCCCTTTGGCTTTTATTCTTGATGTCATCAAAAGACTAAAAAGGATATTTCAGGCCTGGCTTCAGCCTGATGGAACAGCAGGGAAGTTCTTTTCTATTAGATCCTTGATACAATCACGTCTGGTGAAATCACTGCGGTCACATCTGCTGAAATCTTCCATCATTTCGGATTTCTTTCAAAAGACTCAATCTGTCTGTTTTTAAAGGGCACGACTACTTTTCCAGCCCCTCCTTGGTGCCTGAAACAGTGATTTTGTATCAGTCAAACATCTTAGACCCTCCTGGCCTGGAATGCTGCAGTCAGCTCTTGTCACCATGTGCGTGCTTGGTAGGGCAGCCTCTTCCAACTGCTTTCATTTACATCAGGGAATTTGAAACAAAATGTTTGCATTTGTCTTTAGGCTGAGGAGAGAATAGACACAGCAGCTCATGGTCTGGGTGCCTCATTTTTGTCATGGATACTCTTGAGGATGCATCTTTTTGCCACTGCAGTGGCATTTTCTGCCTTACGTGGCTGCTGTGACTTTGGAAGGAAGGCTGGGAAACTGTGTGGTGAAAGGGATGGGGAAGCAAGGGCATGTGTTGGAAGGGGATCTTGCCTCTGGCAGTGGTATTGTTGGAGAAAGTGCAAAGAGAGGGTAAAAGAAAACAACACACAAATAGCAGTCTGAACTGTGTCAAGACTGAATCACTTTTCTTCTTCCTGGTTAAAATTTCTCACAGCCTCTTCCTGTAGGTACAGTTTGCCATCGAAACCAAACATCTTTCCTCTCCTTTCTCTCACTTGCCCTCAGCTAAAATAGAAAATAGGAGCCCCATCCTCCTTTCCCTGTCTGCAGCTCTGTCTAAGCCCACTGCCTGGGGCCAGGAGAGCTGCTGGCTCCTTGTATGGAGAGCCCTTTCCTTTGCTCTTTCTTCAGCCACGATTCCCACAGCCTGCAGAGTGTGGCAGACAGCTGCAGGGGTGGGAAGAGGGGAAAGCAGAGTAAAGTTTTGCCATTGCCAGAATCCATGGTGTGTCTCAGACAGCTTGGCTCCATCTCATCACCCAAACGTACATCTGTACCTGTAGGGCATCTCACTTCCCAGCGAGGGCAGCTTGCATTCTCCAACACCAATGAAATGGGCTTAACTCAGCCTGCTTTGGACAAGCCTTGAGCCGAGCCAGTGGGTGAGGGGGAGGTGGAAAACAGCACTGTAGTGAGCCCTGGTGCCCTAACCCTGACCTACCCCTAACCCACACACATCTCTTGTCACAGAGATAACGACTGTCCCAGGCTGGAGCACTGCATGGCAGCAAACAAGGTGAGGAGAAATGGGGAAACAGAGCACAGCAGAGAGGTTAGGTCTGGGTAGGGAGAGGAATTAGGGGCAGGAGCTTGCAGGGACATCTGGGAGCCAGATTCTTTTCCCTATCCCTATTGCAAGGAGCTGACGTGGACAAACAGCAGTGTCCTTGCATCCCTTCAGTAACTTGCAAACTGTAATAAGAGCAGGTGATCTAGGTTGTAGGAAAAGGTGCCTCAGGGGAAATCACTGTGTTTTTCATATCGACAAGTAGTCCTATGGCCTTTTTTAGCACAGTGAGCTCAACTTCCAGGCCCTGCGTGCCCTCTGCACTGAGTGCTCTGCACAGAGCTTCCCTTGGGGAGGCGAGGGGACCTGTGGCACTGCCTGGTGCTGGGCGGTAGGATTAGGGATATGAAAGCCAGTTTTCATTGGAATGGTGTGGGTTGACAGGGCGCAGGAGTGGATTACCCTCACAGCTGCTTGGAGCCGCACACCGGGAGTTCAGGGGCGGCCAACAAGGCAGGCAGTGCTGTTTTTCTCTCTTCTGCCTCACAGCAGGGACTGAGCCAGGGGGTGGGGGTGTAGGCGCTGCAGAAATGCACGTGAGTGGATAGTCTCTGGCGTGAGTAATTTGTTGGATTGGGTTGGTTTATGTTTGCTTTCTGTTGAACTCACGTTGGCCGGGCCAAAGATAGCATCCTTTTCCCTTTTTAAAGCCGTTTTTCCATATACTGCTGGCTGAAAGGGAGCGTGCACAAGTGACTGCAGCGATGCAGTAAATCCGACAGAAATAGCAGGAGCGGTTCTTTCTGGTTCCAAGCGTTCGGATTTGCGACGTCGTTCGCTCAGCCGGCGCAGTTCCTCGGAGCTGAGCCCTGTCTGCGCCGACCTGTTGTGCCGTGGGACCTGGCGCTGCGAATCTGTTCCAGAGCAATATCATAAAACTTTTATGGCGACGTCATGACAAAGAGCATGAGAACAGAAATAAGTTAACCCTCTCGTACTAAAGTTTTGCTGTTGCAAATTCTCCCCCTGTTCCCACGTGCAATAAATCCCTTGATGGAAATTGGAGCGTGGTGGGGAGAAAAATGCAAGATTTGTAGAGATGAGGGATGGGGAAGAAGGAGAAGCCTGTCTGTGCGAGCGCTGCTGTTTCACAGAGGTATTCGAGGTCCAGTCCCAACCCCATCAGCCCTCACACACATCAGCAGCATTATTCATTGGCACTGTCGTACTGCATTCGTTGGCACTGTCATACTGCATTCAGCATTTGGAGAATTGAGCTCTTCATCTACGTTTATTATATTTTAATTGAATAAATAAATCTTTTGCAGAGCCCCAAATCAATGGAAATATTTCCATGTTCGCGTTGTTTTTTTTATTATTATTATTTTATTTTCCTAGGTTTCCTAAGGACATTTAACTTTTACAACCTCACAACTTGCTCTGCGGTCTTTGCTCGTCAGTTATTGCATAATCGTTCCGGGGGCTGAGAACCTGGGAATCATATGGCACAGAAATGCTAAGAGGCAGAAATAAAATCTGCTGATCTTCTAATCTGCTGCCATCTCTCCTCTCCAGGGTCAGCGCTGTCCCACAGCCAGGCACCAAGCAGCCCCTTCCTGGGCCTCACTTGTACTCCTGGTTCTGCCATTGACTTGCTCCATCCATGATTTATCTCTGCAGATGTTGGGTGCCCTTCACATCTCTATCTCTTTCCAGACTGGCTTTTGGCTTAAAAATTCTCTGGAGTGGAGCAATCTCGTGTTTTGAGTCTAGGAAGCCTGTGGCTGCCCTGCAGTTATTGTAGGCCAGCAAGTGGAGGATGGAGGAAAACCAAGCCAGAGCCATGAAGCATGCTAGTAATGGAAAGGAAATTAGACTTTTTCAGGTTTAAAAATGCAGATACCTACAGCTAGCCTTGAGTAATGATCTGGGACAATTCCTGCCTAAAGTAATTATTTTTTGAACAATAGTTTGGATGGAAAAACTTTGATTGGTTCCATAATAGAAAGAAGTAAGAAAAATTGAGTTTGTAAGTAGTTTCTAACCTGACTTTGAGCCTTTTAAATTATGTGTTCTTGCATAAAGCGCATTGGAGATTTCATTTTCATGTCAGTCAAGCCAAATTTATTGTAATCCAATAAGATTTAATAATCATTAGGAACTAATGAATGCCTTAGCACGTATAAGCTTGGCAGCTCAGAGCCTCCCTGCTTTGCATAGGCTGCCTCTCTGACCAGGTTGCTGCTTACGTGTTGGATTGATGACTGGAGAGTTCTGTAAAACAGGTAATGATCTAGTGCTCCTTAAATGAAATTCAAATAAAACCTATCTGGAGCAGACAGTGAGCCAAAGGGAAAGGAAAATTTTTGGCTTGGAAAATTGAAGTAACTTGGTGAGAATGAAGGCAAACAGAGCTAGATTGTCTGTGGGGAAGTGTTGGTATGGTCTGTACCGACATTAAAGCTGAAATTAGGTGAGATGTTATATAATTCTTTTGTATTTTTATTATGGTAATAGTTAAGCTGCACTGAGCTCTGTAGCTGCATGTACATGGAGAGCCTCTGCCTGGGGAGTTTGCAGATAACTCAGGCGGGAAAGGACAGAAGACAAATATTGACTATGACTCAGGTTCAGAGAAGACTTTAAATGTGTATTGTTTCACTTGACTCAAGAACTTCTGCTTCTGTGCCTGCCCTAAGTGTAGCTAGGTGGGTAAACTCCTGGCATCACACTTGATGAGGATCCTTTGCTGGCTTCCTTGAATATTACTGTAGTCCATGGGGACTACTTTATCTCCTGTGTCACTGAGCCATGAGCTTTTTGCTCTTTGCTTCCAGAGGTGATGGTGGTGATGGTGGTGAAAATTCATGTCTCTTCCCATTCATGTGAATGTACTGACCATACTGATGCAAATGGGGAGAGGCCAATTGAAATGCAGAGAGAAAACAAGGTGAACTCGATTGAGAAGGGTCCTTGATATGGGTTAGTGTCTGCTCTGGCCATGGACTTCCCTGAATAATAGCCCTTCTCCCAAGGACCTATATTGCTTTGTGGCTCCTTGTTTCAAATCATGCCCTTCACTTTGAGTTTGCTAGAAATAAATTGAACTTTTTCACTCCTCAAGGGAGTGATGGAAATTGTAAAGAAGTGTTGAATCAGACAGGTACAGCTACCATGGATTGATTCAAAATAATAATAGGTGTGCAGGTGGCTGGGTGCTGGTCTCAGCTTGCAGCTCCACTGCCTTTGTGCTCACCTTGGCAGCACATTGCTTACCATGTTGCATAATCCTCCAAGTCAACACAATGGGACCATTGTGGGAAATGCATGAAGAAAAGCCTCAAAGCAGCCTAAATCTTTGTGAGAGGAAGCCTCTCTGCTCATCCCTGATTCTGAGAGAGAGCTGCAGCATTTCAATATGTTTGTTGAATCCCTGCAACCTGAGAGTTATTGCTGGGGCGTGGTGGCTGCTCCCTTTGAGGACACTAAGAAACCATGTTCCAGGACGTGGTCTGGGTAACTGGAACGCTTCTTCTTTATTCTTTAAGGTGAATCCTGGTGGCAAGACACTTGAGGAGAGACGCTCCAGCCTAGATGCAGAGATCGACTCCCTGACCAGCATCCTGGCCGATCTGGAGAGCAGCTCTCCCTACAAACCGCGGATCCAACAGGTTGGTGGCATGTTGCTTAAGCCCAGAGTGGGAAAGTGGCCAGAACCAACTGCTGGAGTCAGTTTGCTAACCGCCTGGTATTTGGTGCGAGCAGGCATGCCAGCGTGTCCTGATAGCATCCAGATGTGGCTGTCAATGGGAAGGAGGGTGCAGCCGCTCTGAAGGGGCACCAGCTCAGAAGCTGCGGTACCTCCTAGCAAGGGGCCTCTGATCCCAATTGTTACATTGGCCTTGGAGATCGTTAGCAAAAAGTTTACAAAGAAAAAGAATTTCCTTTGCCCCAACTTTCTGTCAACAATAGCTTATGAATTAAAATCTGCTCAGTTCACAAATACTTTTACACATTTCTTTCCCCATTCTGTTAACTTTTATCTGTTACACTGTCAGAACGATCCAGGTACCCGCATCTCAAGTTGGTTTGTTTTTGTGGTGTGATCAATGGCGATGACACAGCTCAGGGTGGCTTTGAGCCAGCAAAGTGGTTGCTATTCCCATTTAATCCATTGTGCCTACGAGAGGACTGCAGGAGTCGCCTGATTTTTGCCACTAGTATAGGTAGCACCTGTGTGGAACTGCTTACGTCCTGGTAAGATGTGTCTTTATCAGAGAAAGTGGTGAAACCCTGGTGGCACTTAAAGAGCAGTGCATGTAATCTTGATAATCGCCTCAGACATGTTTATGCCCATCTGTGCAGCTCTTTCGTGTCCTGTTCCCGTAACTTGTCTCATTTCTTATATGTACGTGTGTCTGTAGGCATCTGTGCAGCTATGCGTGCCTTACTGGTGTCAGCTCTGACTAAAACCTTTTGATTCTGTTCAAAGAAAGAGCCAAGTGACGCAGTACCCACCCACTGTCCATACAGGCCATCCCTTCACTTTGTGGCTCTTACAATTCTTTTCACTGTTGCATTTGTTCTGAGTAATGCAGAAATGATACTTTTAAACAGAACTGAAATAGTGATCAGTGTTCGTTTAGGTTTAAGGTCATGTTTAAATATGTGAACTTAGCAAAAGCGGTGTTGAATAAGGTTGGCACAAGCCCATCCCAGGTGTCTGCAGGCAGCAGCTCTTGTTGCAGCCTTCTGCAGGGACTGCCCAATAAATTCTTCCTTCATTCCAGCTGCGTCTACGTGATTGCTGCATAAGTTAACAGATACATCCGTATAAACAGTGTGATTTGGGTCAGTCAGTCAAAGAGAGCAACAGCACAACCCAGATACCACTTGGTCCTCTTCCCAGTGTATTTGTTGTTGTTGCAGCGAGTGAGACAAATCTTAACAGTGATTGTGCTCAGGCACCGTGTCGAATAATCTGCACTCATTTTGTTTGTATGGACCAAGTGGATACAAATGCACACTGGTATTGGGAAATAGTTTACAGCATCAAAACCCTGTGAGAGAGTTAACTGGAAGAGACTGGCACTCACCCATTTTCCTTGGCAATGCCTGCAGTCAGCCACAGCGCCTTAGTAGAGACAGCAGCTCGTGTAACCAATTCTCTGAGCGTCTGCAGTTTTGTGATCTGCCAGTACTGCTGACTGCTTCCTGATACTCTTTTCTTTGGGATCTGGCATGGTGTGAACAGATTGTTTCCCCGGCTTTTATTTTGTACCCATCCTATTAAAAAAATTCAGAGTTCAAACGCAACGTTCTGCAGCATAATTAGAGTTACTGCACCTCGGAAGGCACAGCCCAGCTTTGGGACTGGATCTGACTTTCCGAGC